>JAGVSQ010000200.1:0-48382 GCA_022683975.1 Rhyacophila evoluta
TGGACAAACGAACGAACGAACGAACATACATATTTTGACTTTTATATATTAGATAGTTATAGATCATAATACTGTTTGAATCAGATATCACTATTGTATCAAGATATCTTTGAGAAGTGGTGCTTGGCATCTATTTTAGGCAAATAAATTATGTGAAATACAGTCGAATATTTTTACTACCGTTGAGATTATTATTTTAAAGTCTGTAGCGTGCAGCAGACAATAAAGCAAGCCAATGTCGCTCTTATTATTATTATTGCCATTTAGTTTATGGGTTCTTTTTAGTTGCATCAAGATATTTTGCCACACACAGACAAGACAATTCCAATCCCTTAAATTAAAAACTTTATGCATAAAAACGCACGATAAGCTTAAATTTTATTACTCACTTAAAATATTCCATTATTTAATTTGAACAATGAATAAATACTTTAAGCATAATTATTTCCACAAGCTATTTAATCGATAGAAACAGATATATTCCATGTCAAGCAAAATATTTTGATTGTATAATTTTCTTCTTCCGTTGAAGCGTGATACCAAATATATTAGTTATTTAATAGTATTATGTCATCACAAAAACAGTAAACAACTGAAAACGACGTAAAAATTTGATAAAACACACATAGCCCATTTTTGCTACGAGCTTCGAGTATGAATTTATTTGCTGTGAATACTTACTTATCTTGAGAAACCAGGGTTTCTCAGGAGGACTAACCGATATCCAGTCTCAGAATGTAATAAGCAAACAGTGCATTGGTTTTCATTTATTCAGCTGGGAGATTTCGATCTACGACATTAGATTCCGATTACCAACTATGCTACAAAGACGATATTATGGTTATAATATCTGCTGGTTGCGTAAAGGAATGCAGGCTTGATTAGCTGGGTGTATTTTTAAATCTGAAAATGTAGAGCTAGACACCCATTCCAATTCTCAACTCTTCTCAATTCTCGTGAAAAATAATCTTTCAGTACAAGTGTTTAAACCCCATATACTCCGCTTTCTGGGCGAATATTGTTTCACTCTTTGATCCACTTCCCGGGGGGACAAAACGTTTACTTACGACAGTGGATTAATACAAATCCCACAGTGTGTGTATGGTAAATATGAATGTTAAGAGCGAAGAGAGGTCTCTTCTGCTCATTAGCTTACACATGGAAACCAAAATAAGATTACACGTTAAATAACAATCAGGAGCAGCATAAGCAGTTATATATTTTCCTAATCTCGATCGGGGTGACGTTTCGTGCAAACATGGCCACGTCGTCTGGACTCGAGGATCTCTTACCCCAGTCGTATTCAAATTATTTCCAACGGCCTCTACGCCACTGTCATGGCTTTGTAACAATCCCTTTTAATATTAAAATCTATCAGAAATATCCTCAAATCTTTCTAAGCCGTACTTTCTAAGCTATTATTACAGAAAATAATTAGAAATTACTTTTTTTTCGTTTTATTTCAAATCAATTTAGTCTACCAATTTCCCAAAAACATTAACTATCTCTTGGATACTTTTTTTGTTCTACATAAATTAACTATTCTGTACTCGTATTGAAGCTACGAACATCACGTTTTTGATGTGTTTAAACTGAATCACATTCGTTCTTAGAAATGCTATAATTTAAATATTTCGATGATTGCATTTTATCATATGTATTTTTATTCTACATACGTTTATCGAAATGAAAGTGGGTTCGTGAAAAAAAAAAATGTAAAAAAGTTGAAATCGTCCGATATTGTGTCATGAAAATGAAGTCATACTTATTAAAGGCATCTATGATACAATTGTTCAATCTAGTGATTGTAATTCTTACCATATTATAAAACTATTTGTCTGACTGGTCGGCCATGGCGACATAGTTTTTACCAAAGATAGTTTTCTGTATTTAAAAAAATCTCTTCTCAATAATGCTAGATATCAACAGTGCATACTGAGTTAGAATAGTATTCACGCACACTTTAATGCACGCCAATCAATATCTTAGGAAGCAGCTCTTAGGACACTTCTGGCACTTTCAAGATCGCCTCACGCTCGTTCCGCTACGGTATACTCCCGCATAACGGTTATGGATACGTGGCGGGTGGTGGAAGGGAAAGTAAGAAATACTTTAAAGATAGAAATCCAAGCCATTCAGTTCGTTAGACATGAAATAATTTCCAGATGTTTTTAATTTATAGCTTTATGATGAAGAGAATCACATACGTAAAAGTGCAATTTCAACATTAAATTTAAGCATAAAAACGTGAAAAATATTAAACCATAAAATGTATAGTCCAGTTTTGATATATTCTTCTAAAAGATAATAGATACATACAAATGATACCAAATTGAAATACTAACAAAATATTTTTTTTTACTGATAAAATAACTTTTATGAGCCAGAAATTGCGAATCCCGTAATTGTTTATTCAAGACATTCAATAGGTTAAGAAATTTTCTGGTCGCCAGACGTCGTCAAAAAAAATTTTCGTGACAATTCTTCACGGTGTGAATTGTTATATGCTTCACATTCTGATCAGATACGAAATTAAAAATAGTATTTAAATATTTACAATACTTCAAGGGGATATTGTTGATGAATACATATTTGTGATCATTATCAAATATCCTACATTCAGTAAGTAGATAGTTCAAGCTAAACATCTCTGTCACAGGAACTGATCGATCGATAACAATATCGATACGTTCGGATGCCTCGTGCCACGATCAGAACGTACCTGTGGGATTCCAATGAATAGTAATTCTGGTTCAAGATCTCGAGACCTGCTGCAATCAGATACGCTGGCATAATTAAAAGTGCTGTCGTGAGATCACGGATTTTTCTGCCATACCACTGCGCCAATAAATCGGCCGATAAGTGCTCGCCATGAGGATACTTAATTAAAATCCACATGTAGTAATGAACCCTTTGCATCAAAATACAATCAATAATTTATCTGTATTTGTTTATCTTTATAAAATAAAATAGTTTCGTCTTCAGAATCGAATAAAAATAACTGTATAACTCTTTAAAGATAATTTTATTTACTTATAAATCATACAATATATTATTTTTAAAAATGATCCCAATTTTTTTACCAAAACAGTGAATTTCACGAAGACTAGAAGAAGCATAGTTTTAATATCTCATTATGGATGTTTTATTTATATTTATATTTCGCATGTTGTCAAAATTACAAAATTGTATAAAGCATCCGAAACACGACATAAAATGATAATAATAAAAGTTGAAATTATTTTAAAAAATGCAAAAAAAGGAAAGAAAGAAAGTTCATCTAAACGCTCAAATGAAAAAGTCAGTTTAAATTTTAAACTCACTCACATTATACAATATAGTATTCAGTTGTAAATTATATATATAGCTGATTACACGACTGTCTAAAGATATATTATATGTTATTTATTTATTGTATTGTTAAGTCAAAATATTAAATTGTCATTTTATTAATATGACAAGTTTATTGAAAGAAATATTATTTTTTAAAAAGCTTTATTTGTTGCGTTATGTAAACTATTTGAATTTAGAATAAATCGATAAAATATAAGAGTTAACAGCGTATTATATGTAACTTAATGAACAAAGCATACACATTTTTACAAGCAATGAAGTTAAATTTGTAGAAGGCACCTTATAAATTCGGTTTGGCGCTTTTAATTGTATCAAGCTCTAATTATGAACCATTATCTCCATATCGCACCACGTCGTCTCACGTTTATTCCGCTCCCAGCAATTTATAGTACTTACATGTCCTCTGCAAAAAATAAGAGAAAAATTTTCATCGTACCCTTATTCGTCTGGACCTAACCTGGACATTATAAAAATAGCATTTAAGATCTCTGTCTTAATATAAGAAGCCTTTATACTTTATATTTTCATAATGTGAGACCAAAGTTTTACGTTCCTACGACTTCGACTTAGATGATGGAAAGCTTTTTTCGTGTAACTTTTAAGATAGACTTAAAATAAATGAGTATTTACAATAAATACATATTTTTTAGTATATTTAAATATTCATAACGGATCTACATATTTATTTCTTATTTTATATTTATATTTATTATTTAGGTATTTCTTTGCTTGATAATTATAACCATTATATAATATTATTATATTGAATATATTTTATGCATTTGAACCACATTATTTAACAGTATTCTGTATTGTATATAATGAATGTATTAGAACGAAAAAAATACAGTAATCTTATTTGAGGAAAAACTCAAGTAACTCTCAAATTTTAAATTAAAACTTAAGTACAATACTATGAAAATATTTAAAATACGAGGGAAAATTAGACAGGCTTATTTTTACGTGAACATCGCCGCCTAATCCGTCTGGGATGTTTTCAATGAAAACCTAATGGAGGGAGAAATTTAATATAAACAACGTTTCTTTTCTTTTTTAATTAAGCATCAGACCGGATGGCGTCCCTTTTCTATTTAGAATGACAAAATTTGTGCAGATTGTCGATGGTTATCGTTACGACAAATCCATAGAGCAAAAAAACGCAATACCACCGTTTATAAAGCGGCACAGCGTGCTACGGTTAAAGCAATCTCAATCAAAATGACATTGTTTTAAGCACAAGCTAATTTTGTTCGCTTTTCTTGCTATTATTTTTTGGGTATTATAACACTGGCTGACTTTGATAAATATTTAAATCTGAAACATTTTGTCTTCCGTGCCACGATGTAAAAAATGTTCCAAACTTAAATATTTTGTACGGGTATCACTGTGACATAAAGAATTTCATAGTCGGTCAACCGTTCGACTTAACATTTATTTATTTTAATGCTTACGTATTATATTTTTATACTCACAAACCATTTGATCGTACATTTTTATCTACTTTTCTGCATAAGTTTATTCAGTAATAAAATCTCATATAAGTGGAATCGCGATCATTCATTCATAACCCACCCAACAATATGCATGGCATTTCCTTTGTATTTAATTTAGGTACCTGTGATTCTTATCAAAATAATTAAATACATATATATCTATCGAGCTCATCATTACTTATTTTGACTGTAAAATGTTATTTATACTATATAAGTAAGTATAAATGAATTTTATTTTTGAAAAAAAAAATGCGTTGTACCATTTAATTTTATTATTAAGCAAGACTGATTTCTTTTTCACAAAAAAAAAATTTGATAATTTTCGTCGCTATGTGACAATCGCGATTAAAATATAAAAATATTTTTACTCAGATACTTTGAGTTATATAAAACACATTACATTCATTAACTCGGTGATAAATTGATAAGTAACCGAGATTCGGTGTCGAAGGATATGGATACGAATCCCCTATTTTTATATAAATATTTTGAATAATTTATTTACAATTGACTAACAACAGACCCTTGTAAAAATAATCCGTTGAGGTAAGTTTTTATATCGTTAAGACCCATGAGATTCAGTTACTGCCGCACAGGGTGGCAGTATATTTGCTAGACAATTGCTCAACCCAATGAGCACCTAGTCGTGTATTTTAGGAAATCCAGTAAATCGGTAATCAAACCTTCATTCTCTCGATCCGAGGCGTGTACGCTAATCTCTCGACTACCGGAGAGGCAATATATCGAGCCGTATTCAGCAAAAGATCGTAAGCATAAAAAAAAAAATTCCACTGGAGGAGGTTTTTTTAAAGTATTAAATTAAACATATGATATAATTTAAACAAAACTTCCTCGGGTAGATTCATTTTTACGCTTTCGATCGTTTGTTGAATACGGCTTGATATCACTGCCCATATTCAAAAATTTAATTATCTCAATTCTAAAAAAAATGCAAAAACTTGCTTCAAAAGTATAAATTTAATGGAATACATTGTGTCAGTTGTGGGGATGGCTTTACTATATTTTTAAACATGGCATGATAACTAACTTGTGAGTTGTTTATTTTAAAAGCTAAATTTGAAATGATATTTTAGCCACGCTCCACTACCGTGTGGAAAAATCGGCCCAATGGTTTGATTTGAAAAACACAAATCATCAATTTCATTTTAATTTATTTTCTCCATTTGTCATTTTGTTACAATTCAATACAATTTGAATGTCATCGCAGCTGACAATCTATCTGACGGCAGCCGATGCCTACTTACTCGTCGAAGCCAGAGTCGAATCAGTATTTATCTTTTTTAACCATGACCACTTCTAAACTGAAGTATATGGATGGATTTTTTTTAAATACAGTAAATGTGTTTTAAATAATGCAGCAATCGAACCCACATTTTCCGGATTGTTAGAAGCGTATGCCAAACTTTACGTTTCTGGGGAGACATTTTCAATTTACAAATATCAAACTGTTGAAATATTTACTCAGCATTAATAAAACAATAAAAAATCCATTTTCATTATATTTTTAACATCCTTATACTACATGAAATTTTATTTACAATTTAATTAAATATTAATATTTCTCCCTAGTGGCCGAGTGTTAAGCACGCACGCTTCGATAGTAGAAATTATGAGTCTGAATCCTATCGTTACATAAGTATTCTTTTTAAAAAATACGGATAAAGTGAATGCCTAATAAGCAATGTTACATATTCAGAACCTAATGAATCTATCTTGGTCTATATCAAAAAAGGGGTATCTAAAAGTATAGAAAATACTACTCACATTAAAAAACATTGTTTTTCAATACAATAGAACCTCTAAAATAATATGTAAAGTGATATTTCATGATGTTTATATGCGCATTTTTTAACATGGTTGGCAGTTTATATACCTAAGACGGGCCTTGCAAAGACACACCGGGAACATTAGCAGAAGTCCCGCTGGTTGTAAGAATGCCCTTTTTCCTACTGTATAACTTATTAGTACAACAACCGTCGATAGAGTCCCTGAATTTGTTAGTTCCGCTGTGTCTAACCGATATGTAATTTGTTCGCATTTTTTTATTAATTACAACAATATGTTTCGATCAATTATTTGGTCGCATAGCGGAAATATAATTAAGAAATAAATAAACTTTTACATTATTCTTCATTGAACCACATATGGTCACCTTAAATGGAGCGTATGGCCACCACGCATCATCTTAAGGATTCTCTTCCATCTGAAAACCTTTCAAGTCAATTTAATACACTTAACTTTCACTAAACACATCCTATGTATAAACTTATAGTTTTTCAAGACAGTGGCATCATACTTGCCAGAAGAGACGTAAGCTAATGTAATTTACTTAGATCAAAAGTAGATAAGTATTTAAATGAATAAATAGTAACCTATATATGAATATTACAAAACACTTAAGTAACATATTTACATTATCTGTACATCATAAAGGCACATAAAATTAATGATTTTCGGAAAATATTGTGTAATAAAGTACATAGACATAAATTTAAAACTGTTCTTATTTATTATTATTTAAAAACACTTTTATTAATGAGCTATTCAATATTAAAATCGATATTTATTTTATGTGATCACAAAATATCATACTTTTATTCATTAAAATAAACTAGTTTATTGAATCCTTGTATTGTATTAAATATATTTGGCAGTTTTTATTGGTTACCATGTTATTTATTTAAACAAATTTTATCGTAAATCTTTTGATTGATATCATTATCCTATTGACGATGCCATTGATCTTTATGTGGTATTGTATTTATTACAAATATCTTCTAATAAATGAATATCATTAATTGTAAAAAAATATGTAAAGTTTTAATTCACCTTCAATTATTAGTATTGTTTAAATCACAAAAATATGTAAAGATTGATACAGTTGTCAAAAATCATTTGAATCAATGATAAAACTATATATTTACACGCCCTACCGTGCCAGATGATGTTGGCTTAATGATTTACATTAATGTACATATAAATAACAACTATTTTTAATGAACAATGCATATTTTATGATATGCAACAGCTTCTACCACTGCTAAAGAATGTATTGGGAAGCTTATTAAAAACGGCGAATTGGACTAGTACCAAATTTTTACTAACGACATTTCAATGATTCTATGAAACTTCGTTGCGGAAAATGATAGGGAGACTATGCGATAAAAAAATATTATATTTTTTATATATTTTACATGGGTCTTATAATCATCAACCTACGTTAAGAGAAGGCACATGAAGAAGTAGGTACAGAGTTCGGCTCACAAATATATTATACCAACAAATATATTTTATACTATTCCATAAAACACATTTTTTTTTATGGCATTATAAACGTTTTTTAAGAATTTAAGATTATCAGATGTCGATAAATACAGTTTATAAAAAAAAATGTGAAGTACCTTTGAATCGAACAAATTTAATTAAACGCATTTAAAAGACGGAATCGACTTATTACCATTATGAAAAATCCATAAAACTGGTTTTCCGTCGAGACCTCAGAAACTTTCATTAATTCGTCGATTCTTAAAATAATATGAGTAAGATTTTTGTAACATCGTGTTACTCAATCCATCCGATGCTTTATTGGTTTCAGCATTAATTCTTTTATAATGTTTTATAGATTTTAATATTCATGAAAACTTAATATTAAAAAGCAAATAACAATATATCACGAATGACTTATAATTATTGTTGTATTATTGACAGTTATTATGTTTTTTAAACAGTAGTTTATCAACTGCCTTGTGCGGATTTCGTTAAAACTGTGTCTTGTTTGAAATATTAAAAATCGTGAAACATATTTTTATCGACTTTTTTCTGCTACCGAGAAACGTATTTTTTAATTAACGATACCTTAATAATTAAATATCTAATTAGTGGAGTCACATTTAATCAATTTTTGTTTCTTGAAGCATATAAATTGTGATCATCGTTGATATATTTGTACATTGGACACGTGAACACGTAAATATAGTATTCATATCAGTCAATAATAATTTCGACAACGTTATATAATTTTATATGGAAGGTGCTTTATTATGTATGAAAACAACTTTTTAGATGAAGTAACATTTATCAATAGAGTAATCATAGAGTAACATATTAATGATTTTAATGAAATTATAATTTTTTTAACTTTTTCTTCTACGCTCTCTGAAACTTATCTCGAGATTAGTTTTTACAGCCCTTAGCTGATCGCTAGACCCATTAGCCATCCATTTCTGGATGTTCACTGAATTCCATGTGGGTAGTTCCATATGGATTTCAATCGGTAACCACGGTATCTTCCTTCAGCTATGTTTTTATTATTTAAGCAAGAAAAAGATAAAATTGTATGGATGGACTTGCCTAGTGATTGATAGTCTCAAAATGATTAAAAATATATCACCATGAAAATTTTCGTATTATCAGATTTATCATCAAACAAAATTTGAATCAAATACCAATGTTTTTTTGGGATATATACATAGGCGCAAGCGTTTTATGCTATTATACTCATACATGTACGACACATTTTTGACAAACTCTGTCGCCTAATAAAAGGAGTACTTCTGTAAATTGTCTTCCTGATAGCGAAGAGGTTAGCATACGTATATTGTAACCGGATAATACGGGATCGTTTCCCACATCTGCTGTTTTTTTTTTTAATCTTAAAATGTGGAACTGGACGCCCATTAGGTTAAGCAATTGTCTGTTGACAAATTCCCGTAAAAAAATAATCTGTCAAATCATATCTTCAAATTGTGGAGATTCATATACTGGGAAGGCATATATCTCTACACTGTGTAGATATGTGTACTCTATTTTCAGAGCTGACATGGTATTTAATTTTTAAAAAAATACAATTCAGAAGAACTTTGTACGAAATGAGCTATTTACAAATAATTTACTCTGTATTTCAGGCGTTATGGAAATAGTATTTTTGATATGAGTAGGTTTAATGCTTAGTAAAATAGAAGATATTATATTAAGTTAAAATGAAACGATAACACAATATTCATTAGTCTACACACTGATCTTACTAGTTAATAAATGAGATTAGATTTTACTCTCGACCTGTGTGTGAGAGCTAATAAAGAAGGTTTTAAATGACCCACGAATAAAATCAAATAAACAGTTTATGGCCTCGCTAGATTGTTAAACAAGCAAAATGAATAAGTTAATTCTTATTATTTTCGACCAATCCAAGATGAACTCTCATGCTCATCATGGTATACAATAATTTAAATACGAGTGTATTATACCTGTGTCATAAAATCGTGAATTTAAAATACAGGTGTTACATTCGGAGTCATATATTTTCTCATAATGAGATCACCGAGTTTTTTTGTATGATATTCTTGTGGAAATGTTGAATCATCGATGTTCTGTACAATTAAAAAGTTTATGCTTTTACTGCAAACAGATTTCTCCAGACGTACGCGAAGCCTCGATCAACTATTTTAACATCACATCTTATAATTTATACAAGTTCAACATCGAAACTTATTATACCCTTTATTAACATACACATATTCATGTGAAAAAACTATTCCGTGTCTTGAAAATACTTCCAAATTAAAGAATGTATATATTACTTTACATTTTTATATTCTAGCCCCTTCTTAAAGCATAGGGCAAACACACGATTGCGCTATTTTGCACGGCCTGCGCCTACGCGTGGGATAAAGTTGAAGAGTGTAAATCGTTCTTGTACTACCACTACAATATTTATGCATATTATATAAGTGTTAGCTTGCAATTCTGATATATTACGTAGAATCCACATTTTATTCTTGTTCGAAGAAACACTGTCTAATATCAAAAAAAAATAGCAGATTTAATTATTCGTTAACCTTTTAATTGCTAAGCATCAAAACATCTCCGTTCGTAATATCAACGAGAGATGCCAAGAACAATCTTTTTGCATCCTTGCATCTAATTTTATTGTATGTGTAATGTTACACACAGTGCGCATGAAAGGTAATATGTTTTATTATTATCAAAATAGCAAAATAGCTATAAGTGTAACTTCATGGCCAAATTGCCACTAGGTTTTTAAAATTTAAAAGAGCTGTAACTGCCAAAATGTTAGTAACAACATAGATTATGTTTTCCCAAGCGAGATCATCGATAATAGTGCATATAACTATTCCTTGAAAAGTTTTATCAGTTTGATAACTTTCGGTAAAGTCACATGTAAAGCTTGTATTAATTACTTTGTAAGCATTTTAAATTAAATCACTAAATTCGCATGACGTTACCATGTAAGCTAAATTCGTTTTACATGATAGATGATAAACAAGGCAGTAAAGCACGAGGCTTGAGCCGTCGGCTTCGTGATGCAGCATATCGCGGATCGTCGCTACCCGCTACCCTCGTCGCTCTAATCGCCGCTCCAATCGCCGCAACACCGGAGCGCCGCAATTAATTGTGACAACGACAAACTCCACCGCGGGCTATGTGGAAGCTAAATACATGTCCCCTGTCTTTCAGACGCGAACGTGCGCCGTCGTTTTTTGAGAACGTTTGTTTTATTTATATTCATATTCAGATGTTTGCAACTCGACATATAATGAGTCGTTCGATGATGGTCATGAATACCTACGTTTTTTTACTATTCTAATTTCATTATGAAATGTATAAATGGCCGTTCTAAGTATAATTAATACCATTTAATAATCAAAAACATTCGCCAATCTTTTGAGGGACTCCTTCATAATAAGTTTCACATTGTATTTGATATTTACCATATGAGAGTTCATAAATAGTATTGGAACCATATGAATTATCTCGTTATACTGATTTTTTATATAATAATATAAAACATGTGTGAATTAGTTTACCTTTGGTTGGTTTGTGACAGTGTCAAGGCACATAATTTAATTGATAGCTGCAAAGTTGAAATATAATTGTTTTTACGCTCGCTCATAATGTGACTTAAGCGTCATCTGTCCAACTAAATCGTTTCCAAAGTTAAATTTCAATTGGCAAAAACAAAAAATATAAAGTGTAATGTTTTCGGCATACTAACATGACAATTTTTGACCAAAATATTTCGTTACATTGAAAATTTTACTTCATTGCAGCAAACTTTTCGTTCGGTTTATTTTGTAAGAACGATTCTTCAGTTCAACAAAATAAACTCTTTTCTCGGTAAATTTCGGTATTCTCTCGAGTTCCCTTGTGTTCAAGTTATACATGAAATTACTACGTAAATAATTTTCATAAGTCTAAGAATTGTTCTACAAGTGCGAGCGTATTTATGAAATAGATATCACTGTCCAGTCAGTGGGTTGTAAACACCTGCTCTGTTTTAAATGCTACATACAATGCATTCAATACATTTGATTACATGCGGATATGAAGTACTGTGAACGGAGCACCTACTTGTTCGTACCGATCTCGGCCTGGACCGTGAAATTGTTTTAAGACACTTGCCTTGAAACTATGGGAGTAATTAGTTTATTCGCTGAAGGCGTGCGATGTATCTTTACTGGGAAATGTAACAGAATGTAATTAATACTAACGATTGCCGGCCAGCGGTGTAACTTCATATTACATGCAGTGTGAATGGCACATACTGAAAGGGTCAACATGTAATTTGTAAGCTAACAATTTCAATGACCAATAATTAATTATATAATTATTATAATACCCACAATGTCTATCATATGTTTGTAATATGATATTTTTTTGTCGATTGGCCTATTCGTATACGAATTATAATTTAAATAAGATCGTATGGACTATCTTAGTAATTTAGATTACTGTGTATAATTAATAAAAAAGCTTAAATGTACTTTCGGAAGTAATGAATATGAAGGGGTACAAAAAAAATCAGATAAATTCGCTCAAACTAATCTATCAAGAAATAATTACACATATTTTAGAAAATTTTACTTTATTATTCATGTTATCATTATATTCACTGAAATTTAATGTGAAATGTCACAAGATGTAAAATATTTTCTATTCACTGTGAAATTCTTTGACTGTTTTATTTTTGGAATACTGTCTTTTTTCATACTCTCAAATGATCTTAATTTTGATCTCTCGAGTCTTTGTTTCTCTTTAGGCTTATGAAAAAGGTACAAATTAATTGGTTGCATATCTTCCATTATAAAAGTAAAACAGAATCACTACACCTTGATAAGTAAGACGACAGGGAGTAGTTTACTATGTAAAGAGCTCATGTTTTTTTTCTAAAACATCATGCTTCATCTTCATATATGGCTTCTTCAAGTTTTTTCTTTCACAAATATATTCATATTTTATTTGATATTCATATACGAATCTAACTAATTTTATATGAATCAAAGTCTGAACCAACCAAATATGTTATATATATGATAAAACTAGTATACATTTTAAATTAATGGTTATTTAATTAGTAATCCAGATATGAGTATCATCAAACAATTATGTAATCTAGCTAACTAACTACATGGTGTTTATGGTCAATATTGTGACTAGACTTATCTCGAATACAATATTTAATACTTACTTAATGAAACATTTTCAAAACCTTTTTGTAGAAAAAAATATAATATAAATGAAATATAATGCTTTGAAAATACATAAACAGCGTTCATTTTATAAGTATATTTCATGATTATATATGTTTAAAGAAAAGGCATTTTTTACTGAACATCATTAGTCGATAATATCAATACATTGTGAAAAAGTAGGATCATGGATAAGACTTCGTTCAAATATATAGGTTATATTTTATTAAGAATACATAGTAAACAGTCGATGTGAAGTAAATCATATGTCATTTTTAATAAAGTTAAATGTGCGTGGACAGCGTGGCATATGTTGGTAATCGAATTTATTATTTATCAAAGTCGTTATCTTCGTAGCTTTAGTTTTGTCGTAAATCTACATTAAATTTATGTCTTTTCAAGTTGAATATCATAAAACGTGGGCCAGTCGACGTTGAAATAACCACTATGTAAATTTCCATCATAACACATGTCAATGTTTATCATAAAAATATAGAATATTTCGTAATAATATAGACAAATATACTTGTTTATCACAATGTTAAATATTCAGATTTAATAAAAGTTCGTATAATATTAGTAATAAATAGTGTGACATTTATTTAGAATCGCCATTAACCTGTCGGGAGATTTCCCATAAATTTCTAAATATTATGACAGAAGATAAAAATCATAAACTCGTATTCAACGAGAACACTGTATGTATGATAATATCAACATATTTTATCTAAACACTAAGCCAAGCAAAATATTCCATAGAAATTGTATTAATATTTATAAATAGGTTTCACAGTGTAACCATGGGCACATATCTTTTATAAATATCAAATTATAACTTTTTTCATACTCGAAAAAGCTAAATATGTACATATGAATAACACTGCAAATCAAGTCCACCGAGAGAATTTTTTGGGCCTCCAAGAGGTCAATATTGCCCTCATAAGCAAAAACGCATCTATTTATTTTCTTATGAAATTATGTTGATTATCATCTAGATGTCTTGTAATTATTTAAATTTATGATTATTTTACTATTAGCTGCGTTTTACTCACGGTGGTAGTATATTCCTAGTCCTTTCAATAAAAAGAGTGTTCTTCTATCTTTTACAGGTTTAAAATATATTTAAAACTTTCAAATCTTTTGAGAAATGCACAAAAAACACAGTTAATATCTTACGAATTAAATTTGACACTTATAAATATTAAATGTTCAGAATTTTTTAAAAAAAAAAAAATATATGGCAACACCTGTTTTCTTGTTTAACAATTCGTAAAATCTGTAATAATTTCACCATAAACAATTTTCATCATTAAATATCAGTTTATAATTTCTTTAATCTTTCTTTCAGTATTCTACTGTAGACTTCTGAGCTTTAAGCTGTTCTTTCAAAATTATTAAAAGTAAGAAATTATACTCTATAGACTGCCCTGATATCATACAATTTGGTAAAATGATTTGTAGATTAATTTCATAACTTTTGTACTATCGCATTTTATTAAATTACCGGTAAATATTTGATTGCAGATTTTAAATTAGCGATTATTTTGCGGAATATAAAAACTCTTTTTTGAAATTGAATAACTACAAATAAAAACATTTTTTATGTATCACTAAGAAGTATTTAATATTCAAAATAAATTCACTAGGAAAGTCACATGAGATAACATGAATCATTAATCGAAGTGCTTTTGGTAATTATACTTTATTTATGTATTTTAAAACAGCTTGACTACAAATACCAATCAACAGGTAGCTGAAGTCTTTTGAAAGTAAGCAACATTAAAATATGATTACGATTCTTTTAATGTACACATATGATTTCTGAATAATCAAAATCTCACAAGCATGGATTCTTAATGGCTTTTAATGAGTAGAGTGTTAACATATTGTTTCAAAGTTATTATAGCAATATTTATTAATAATGTTTACGGAGTCAATTTTTCTTGAATGGTCAAATCACACGCTTGAAATTTGTCTGAATTTTAGCATATTTAGTAACATCAACGATCCGTCGACATCAATTTGTTTTGAAAAAAAAAGAAACGCATTTTTTATCATATAAAATATTTATAATACATAACTCAGCTGTAGAAAAGACAAAGGACGCAATCCTCAGTTTTTTTTTAATTGCTTTATTTCGATAATTCCAATGTGTACACGTTGCATCAAGGATTGTAAGCTGGAAATACCGAATTAGTATCTAAACGTAACTTTTAAAATTAGAAAAGGTGTACTTTCAAAGGTGTAAAATGTATACTTTCTTTGTTGAAATCTTTGAAAATATTACAACTATTGAATGATATTACAATCAAATGATAAAAATATATTTTAATGAATATTTTTAGAAAACCCTTCCTAAATGTAATGTTGTGAGTAAGATTGTGCGGCTATTGATTATATAATACACACCGCTTACATTTATAATCTCAATATTTTTTTTGATACATTTTCGAGTAAAACAAAAATACTTAAACTAGTATATTTTCAATGCCAAAAACTCATTAAAAAATACACGTGTCAATATATTTCAAAATTCTTTTAATGATTTTTCGGCTAATAAAACATAATAGTTTTTGGATTGAAAATAAATAAATGATAATGAGTGCTATATTATAATTGAAATGCACTGAATCTCACCGAGTTTAACTTTACTGAGTATATATAAGTATAAAACAGCTTCCAATCTGGTAAAACGGGATTTTAAGACGGTTGACTACTTCACGATATGGAAAAGTCCAATCGTTATGATTTATGCTACCCGATATATTTTATTATATTTGTTTTTGAGAATTACGTTCCCGCTTAGTGACGGTGTTTAATTTTAACGAATCGTTAAAATTAATATTCGAAATACATATCATTAAAATTGTTTACTTAAGAAATACCGGATACATATTAGTTTGGAATATGCCAATTTCTGAAACAATATTCAAATAAAACTGATAATAATTTTATTTTAATAGTGTATTAATTGCTTTCATAAATATTTACTGCTGAATATTTTCTTACGTCTGAATTTACGAGAATATTTAATTATTAACATAGGTATTTAGCCAGGGCCAGACCTCAAATTTTTCAGACCTCAAACCAAAACCACACTCAAAATGTCCCACAATTACAAATGAAATTTCATACCACTTAAGTAAATTATAGACGTGTAAAGTTTTATCAATGATAATTAGGAAATTCTTATGTCAAGTAAACAAAAATATATATTGTAGCATTTCCATATAATATTTTTATACATTTTTGCGTCTTTTTAATCATATATTTTAATTAATAATTCGGTTCTGTATATTATATAGCATTGCCGCTATCGTGAAATTTGCCATTTTAATTTTAGTCGTATTAATTTTCCACTTCACGCATCGTGTTTTTATGTCGCTGATACATTATTTTTCAATAGTTTAGACAGCACATAAACAATAACTAAAGGGGAGCGAAAAGGATGGATCATCTATCTCGACAAAGATCTCAAAGACCAGGAAAACGAACGATAGAAGAATATTGTGAATATTGTGTAAGAGTCCGAAAATTGGAAAAAAATCTATTTCTGACAATAATCCAAAACTCTCACTATAACACCAACGTCTTGCTTATGGCATGATAACAACAAAAAATTACCAACTTCTAATAAATAAAAAGGTTTTCTTTAAATTCATTTAAAAATTCACGGGGAGGTTTAAAAATTCCGCAGCCAAAATACTTCAATATATTCATAAGTAATCTTTTCCTAATAATAATGTAATATTTAACATGCTTAAAAATACACACGTGTATACATTGATTATCATACATCACTGTATTGTATAATAAAATACTATTTTTATAAAAAAACTCACAGTATCAGCAAAGATTGTGTATGTTTAAAAATATGATTTGCTATGGCACGTAAGTAGCATCGTTTTATTAAAATTATACTAAATTATTGATACATCATTTTTAAACACATTTTCTTTGGATCCTTTGTTTGAAACGAAATAAACTGAGAAGAGAAACGTTAATAAAATAGTCATTCAGCCAATCGATGAAATGTATTTTTGCAGATAATATTAAACTTATAAAATTAGTAAACATGATCAAATTCCCAAGTTATTAAAGCTCGTTTGGAAAAACAAAGCCCCATAAGTTTTTTCAATATATGTTTTTAAATGTTATAATTACAAGGATTATGCAAATATACGGATTCGTAATAACATATTTAAACTGTTTAGCCGTATTTAAACTGTTGCGAGAATCAACAAATAAAATACAATCACATTATATTAAATGTTTCATAACATATCATTATTATACAACATTATAAAGATAAACATCAAACTCTACTCGACTGGGGCAGTGTGTATAAATGTGGTCAGATGGGAACCGCGTATCGGGGAATATGACGTCATAAATCTCGCAGGTAACGGAGTTAGGTGCTCCTGTGCCGCGTTGCCGTATTAACCTCCCGCTGAGCGTTTATACCAACACTACCTCCCTTGATTTTATCTACCTCAGTTCACTCTGCACCTCTTCATAGTCTTAAACTAACCTCGTTTCGGCCATACTAAAGTAACGAGGCTAACTACCTGACTTATTCAGTAAACTGACATTCATACGTTAGAATAGTGTAATATTTTTATTATCTTTAAAGCAATTAACTTATTATCGGACATTTAATATTAAATGTATTTTCAACATTTTTTTTTAAACAAAAAATTGCTTAAAAAATCGAAAATTATTGTGAATTACATAACATATATAGAAAAAAAAGCATAGAACATTTTATTAGAAGAATTATTCGATGGATATTTTTAAGTAATCATACTCAGTCAGTATATCAAAAAATGCTTAATTTAGATGCCTATCTATAAGGAAATAAATGTATTTAGATGACTGCTTAATATAAATTAGAATAACGTAAAACTGGACATCAAAGAATAAGCTGTTCGATATAACACAAAATGTTTTAAGTACAAGTCTAAATTTCAATGTTTGATTAGAACTACTTAAGCCCAATAAGATCAGCTCATAAGTAATGACCATATAGATAAAATAAAACAAAAAAGTATTCTCTATAATTTTTATCAAAATTTACCTTCGCAAAAAGGAACAATCTGTCAAATCACTCAATCGTCGAATTCCTAGCAGAGTAAGGTTACATACATTGATTTCATTAATTTAACCATCCAAACCTCCTGTACCGCCTAATATATTATGATTATATTTCATTTAGTAGACTTGAATTTCTGAGGCTTTAGTTAGAAGAATATATAATATAAAACAACTAAATTAAATTAAAATAACATATGCAGCCAATTCGCAATTCTGATAGATAAAATAAAATTACAATAATTATTTTACGGTTGGCAATGGTAAGATAGTATATATTTTCCGGTACGTAATTATTATGTTATGACATATCTAATATATTGAGTGTAAGTTACCTAATAGGTGTCCACTGTGATTTAATTATCAGCGGGTGGCGAACTCATGATACATAATTTTAATTGGATACAGAATGATTTTTAATTTCAAATTAAAATCCATTTAGAGCCAACCGTCTCTGGTTCTTATATTATTATTATTATTATCAAACAAATTTTCCTTATTAGATCTTTTACAAATAGACTTAACGTAACACTTTTTATGTGCGATGTTTATTTAATGATATATAGTGGGCCTGCTAAGTGAATCATACGGTTCAGTTGGTGTATACAGCAAGATGCCCAATTTTTCGAAGTAAAAAAATAACAAGTTATCGAACTTTATCGGTTCGGTAAGAATACATCAAAATAAATACATGAAATAATAGTGTGTCATTAAAAACCAGTATACAATTCTAAATTTAAATTATATATTAACTTTAAATTGTTCAAATCCATTTTTACAAGAAATGCATCTATAGTTATACCTCGATCCAAATTTTACGCATTATTCATTTTCCCGCATCTATCGTTTATATTTTATAGTCCGCAGTGTTTTGTGATGAATTGAAAAAGAATAATTATATAGAAAACAGCTTATACAAAAAATTTATATGACCAATGTTTTATATTTTATGTAAATCTGATAATTATTGTAAATACAATTTAATTTTTATATATCTATATTGCATATATGTGTGCATTATTTGAGACTTTTCTACATTCTTCTTAGCTTTAAAAATGAAAAATTATGGTTCCACTGTATATCCAATCCGAATGAAGAGTAATTATAATTGATTTCCATAATGGGTAATCTTGATCGATTATTTTTCCTAAGATTTTTTATTAGGATGAAAGTCACAAATTCAGTTAATCTTAACCATATATTCACATATTAGATATTCATTATTGCATCGTAATATGTTTAAAAAGCATTATGGAGAAGAGGAAATTGAATCCACGATCTTCAATACCGAAGTGCACCCGCTTAACAACTCGGCCGTCAAAATGTCTAATTTGTCTTCTTGTTATATTGATACATGGGGGGGAGAGTGTTTACTTTTTTGTATATGAATAAAACACACATCACAATTAGCCCCGTTAAATATGTTGAAGTATCCATGATCTGTTTGTTTGGAGAAGACGTTTTAAAAGTCTTACTATTGACCAACTTAAAATATCTATTGATATTGTTAAAAAAATGTAGCATAATATATTTAAATATTAACTCTCTTTTCATTTAAATTTTGGCCCAGCCATATGCTCATGGTATCACGAGGTCATATGATACGTTCAAAGTATAATCTATTATAATAGCAACATTAATATAAAATTAATTAAACGTCGTTATACAATAAAGCGAAGCCCAATCTACTTAAAATGTATTTTCAATACATACAACTGAATAATTAAAAATTTCAAAGTATCAAAATTCATCAAAGGAAAAATGGAATTGATTGTGAAATGATATTTTCCGAGAAGCCTTCAAAAGCGCTCTTTGTAAATCGACGGAATCATATTATAAACATCAGTTTATCTCTCTCGCGCGAGCTATAATTTACTTGAAGCAGAAACGAGAGGGGAATACTTTCTCTCTGTAATATAAATTCATAATAATCTAATTAGTAAATGGAGCATAGCTGGTTTGGAGCCACGGGGGTGAGGTTCGGTGATCATAATAAAATACTGCAACTGCTTTTTTCCCTGATATAACAAACTGAATTCAATATAAGGTATATTTTAACAGTGTATGTGACATAATTTATTTATAACTCGCTTTGAATATAATATATACGTTTTCGTTTATATGAATACTCTATCTATATATATAAAAATAGTTTATTTTATTTAACTTTCGAATTCAAAAGTAACACAATGAAAATTAATTATTTGTAGTATAAGTAAATCAGAAAACACATAAATTATGTCTAATCATTTTCGCACATTTAATTATACCTGTTACTAATATTTCACAAATAACATTATTTATAGATATAGTTCGTTGCAAAATTTTATTTTTTTCTAAAATTTAAGTGTCCTTAATCTTCCTTCTATCCTCACCAATATTTTACCGAATCGCTCCATATACACAGAAAACCCATTCCACTTTCTTCCGCTATTTTCCGATAAAGATCTGTTGTGCTCCGTGGTACATGATAAATAAGCGAGCTCGCCTCGCATCCGGGGAATGCAGGCTCAATTCTCACACTTTTCGGAAGTCTAAAAATGCTAAGCTGAATGCTCATTGAGTCTGATAAACAATGACTGTTCTCGTGAAAAATAATCCGTCATGAAATCTTCACATTGCGGAGATTTATACACTCCACTTTTGGAGTGGATATCTTCATACTGTGTAGACTTATATGTTCCACTTTGGGAGCGAATATAATATAAAATTATTATCTAGTATTTCCTTAATATGACTCATCCATTGCATTCAGTGCTTTATTCAAAACAGCTTCAACAGTGTGCAGTTCAGACATATATAATTTTCATTTCCCAATGTGATATCAGAAAATTATCTTACAACAATGCATTTTCTTTTAATATGATTAATTGATTACTATCTCAACGTAATTCTACCTTAACTCATCTCTGCCATAGTTTTATCCGCTACCACGAAAATACGAGTGAAGTCGAAGTAGAAAAAATATTTTTATTGCTTACAACGTATGGAAAAATATATTTTCGCTGTGAAATTAAATAAACGTGCACACCCATGAAATCGAAACGATGATTAAACATATTCAAAAATATGTATGTAGGTGTTATTATTTCATATTTTATTTTACATATACAACGCGAAGGTAACGCGTTCGTAAGTGATACATTCTTAACAAACTTTGATAGCTTTTTGGTTTGATGTCAGCAATAAATAACCTGCCATTTTTGACGTCCGATCGGCGGCGGAACGACTCCTGAAGTGGTCGATGGAGAGGGTGGAGGTGGGCGAAAGGTATGAACCTGCGATATGGAGCAAATATTTTATTCTCTTTAATGCCTCGCCGTCTGCTAAAACATCCCGCCTAAGTTCAGGCGCTCCATCTATTGGTAGGGCGGGAAGAAAATACTTGGCTGAATATACCAAAGCTATCCAGTCGATACTTACACGGTTTTACGATATTAGTAAATTCAAGTTTTCAAAAATACATATATACTGATGGCCATTTCAACAGATTATTAGTATTTTCAAATTATTATGTTGTAAAAATTCGACATAAATAATATATCTAGTCTCGCATATATTTTCTGCGGATTAAATTGCCAGGGAGCTGCTTGGTTAATTTCTAATTAAAGAAATGATAAACTAATATGGAGGAAATAGTAAAAACAATAATATTTGTTCAAATAATAAATACTTTCCGACAAAAATTATCACCAGCGCTGCAGTTTTTAAAGATAGCATAGTATGTATGCACGAGTATACTCGTGTTGAAACTATGCAATATAATTGTATTGAATATATTCAATATTCCAAGAATATAATTGTATTTTATAATGTAATTTTATCAAGTTCTACCTTTTTCATACTTTGCTATGTTTAATGATCGACTAACTTTTAATAAAACTATTTAACCTGCAGAATTAAACATAATTTGATAAATAATTCACATTTCATTTGTATTGAATCTAATACTTTATTATCGACATCGTTTTTCTTTTATCGGAAAACTGATTTTACTTGAATCTGCGATATAAAAAAGCTTTTATCCAAGTATAATTGTACATACATACAATGACGAAACCTACATAAATACTTATTTGTAATATGTGTATATGAAAAAAGGTTCTATGAGTAAGTCTCGTCCCTATACATTGGAGGCTGTAAGTGAAAACCTCGTTTTATCATGCCCATGTAAGCAACGCTACCGATTCAAATGTACAACGTACTTACCAATATTTCCTAGAAACTTATTTACACGTGAAACATTTGTTCAATACAATATTATATTAATATATATAAACTCGTATTTCCTAATGGAGTTTTATTATGCTCGTTAACGGCTTCTTTGAAGATATCGACTTTAATTATATCACGTTTTTTGCTCATTAAATATAAATAATAACTATTCAACAGTAGTTAATTTAAAACCCTTGCGACGTTTATTTAAAAAACACACAAGTTTATAAAAAGCTGATTAATAATTTCTGTCGGTCATAAATTTAGTTTCA
The DNA here is from genome assembly GCA_022683975.1 of Rhyacophila evoluta. Lineage (NCBI taxonomy): Eukaryota > Metazoa > Arthropoda > Insecta > Trichoptera > Rhyacophilidae > Rhyacophila > Rhyacophila evoluta. Next base: position 22,936 of record JAGVSQ010000200.1, read on the forward strand.
TATTTAAAAACTATAAAAAAGGAATGCTGTTTAGATACTCCGTAATTAATTTAAATATATAAATGATACATTCGCTTTGTACGGCATCTTGGATAATTTACTTTTTTTTATCCGTCATATCACTTTTTTATCAGTCTAAAAAGTATTAAATATATGATACATATATATTAAAACCGACAGTCAAAATCATAAATATTTCTGTGATTTTATACAGCATTTTACACAAATATAAATAACATCACAAATATAATATTTTAACTCGAAAGCAAACAAATTTAAAAATCTTTTATATTATGGATTTAAAAATACGGTTTAATATTGCCAGAAAATTATAAATACCAACCCAATAGATTTTATAAATATCGTTGCAGTTAACAATATATACGTAAGTATAATACATATTTCTTGCTTATATTTGCTTGCATTATTTGATATAATCAGCAAATGTGTGCGTTAATTTAAAAAAATGTTATTGCTCAAGTAAAATGATTTAATAAAAATAGACATTCATATATTACCGAAACAAAAAAACGTCCTATTCATAGAACGTCCTCCGTATATTCGGTCGTTTTATTTAATGCCAAATCATTCTCGTATTGTCATTTTTATTTTATTTTACGCGATTATGCTCGGTTATGTTTCATTACCTTGGCTTTGAATTCATTATTTTTAATAAAATGATAAAATTTGGCAGGCGGAAACGAATCCAACCCTGGCCTCAAATGTACACAGAAGGTCGCATAAAATATTTTTCAGTGTCACAAAAAATAGCGTAGTTGACGTTTTTCGAGATGAAATGTATCTCGTATGAAATGATAATTGTAAAATTGTTTTGCGTTTGATTACAAAACACACTAGAATCTTTAACAATTAACCAAAACATATCGAAACGGTTACTACTACCGGAATGTAAGTGTTATATAACGATTATATGAAAATATATTAAATGTTTGACATTTTTGAAAATGAACTATTTCAATTTTTCTTAACAATTAATTTATTAATATCGTCTCCCCGGTAGCCGACAGATTAGCGCGCTCACCTAACATTCAAAGTATGCAGACTCAATTCCCAAATCTCTCGATTGTTTAAAGTCTGGAAATGCAGGGCTGAATGTATTAAGTAGATCAATTGTCTGACAAACAATAACTGTCATCTTGAAAAATAATCCGTCAACACATCGTCGCTTTAGGAGTGTTTGATCGAATAGACCGTCAAATTTTCATGAGATGATAGATAAATGCCATTTAAATATATGTAGATAAATATATAATGGTATTTCAGCTATTGTTGAAAGCCATATAATTACTGTATTGTAGGAGAGTGGAATTATAGTAAACAATATTATTTAAACTATTTAATTGAATGAAAATACGTTTTGTTTTTCAAATCACGCTCCATGGATATTCGATAAAACAATCCTAAAACGATATACATTGCGCAGATCCATATAGTTTATTTAACTTCGGAGCGGAAATTTTCACACTATGTTCTATATATGCTCCATTTTCAGAGCGGACAATGTAATGTACATATATATTAGTATTTTGGTAAAATCAAGTGCACTGAAACCCCAATGAACTAATATTCCGATAAAACTTTTTTTCGATTTCACTTATACATTTCATCACTAAAATTACAAGGACAACAAATAACTTTGAAATAGTATGTTGAAATATTTAGTACTTTTGATTTTTCTTTCTTTTCGTTTTTTATGCTTCCATCATAATGTTTCCGTATTATAAAATATTTTAGTTTTAATTGCCTGCGTGAAAGCTATCTAGTTAAAGGCTGATATACACTCTGTACTTACTTACCTACGTGCTCTCCGTGTAAGCCTAACTCAAGGCTATTTTAAACCGGAATAGAACACTTTGTTAATAAAGTGAAGTCATAAAACCTGGAGAGATAACCTATCTAGGTTATAATATACTAAAAGGCCAACATTTTCTTGTTAAAACAGATAAACCCAAACGAATAACTGTTTTATGGGCAAAATATTTACTTCAATTAGATATCTAGAAGACAATAACAATATAATTTACTTTTTATATTAATTAACATATTTTTTACGAGCAAACCAGAGATATATAGATATATTTGGTTATTTACAGTATATAGTGACTTACATTTGGTGGAAATATATGTGTTTGTAGGCAATAAAACAACATAAAACACTGTTTTTTATTGATCTCCTCGTTTAATGTTTATAATTAAATGCTCAAAAATTTTGGATAAATATTGAAACAATTTTCAGCAACAAACGCATTACTTTACTGAAATAATCTGTGGTTTAGTCCAAAATAAAAAAGTACCTAATTTAATTTTAACTCTTTTACTTTTTTTCTTATTAAATGTTGCAATAAAAATATGTAATAAAAATGATCATATACTAGTAAACACAATAAACTTAAAAAGATTAAAAATATATTTTTTTGTACGTATATTTATTTAACCATGATACGGATTGATGCACGCGCAATGTGCATTGAAATATAAACGAATTTCTATGAGGCTAAATGCCTTACAGCATACATTTTTTTTTTATTTTCATAAATATAATAGTAACGAAGGGCGATTAAAAAACGCCCTCTTTGTCCGGCTCATTTCTCGCTTGTTTTCGATTTGAGCCGCATGTATTAACCAGTTTGAATTTTGATTAATCTCTCCAACCTTCATTGGCGATACTCACTGCTGCGTCTGACATATTCAAACCAAGCAAAAATTAGCTGAATATCAAATGAATTACCTCCAAGTAGCTACCTTATAAAATCTCGTATCTATAAATATAAAAAAAACTCTGATTTATTCATTTCAAATGAACGCACATAAATAAAACATCTATGGACCATTTCTTTAAATCTATCGGCTGTCCAATCAAATATGAGCTTTATTTTATATATACGTGACTGACAGTTTTTATAGCTATAATTCATTGAATCAAATTAAAGTATCAATATTGGTCGAGTAGTAATAAAAGCAGTTTTTTTACATTAAGGCCCGCCTTGTCTTGAACATCAAAAATTTTAATTAAAAATCATAAAACCTCATCGTTTATTCTAACACACTAGATATTTTCTGAAATCATTATTTAGTTATATAAGTCAAAAAATATTAACATGTTTTTTTGTTAGAGTTCATAGTTAATAAAAACGGTGTATTTACTTTCGCATACATTTATTACTACAATATTAATCACACTCAATAAATCACATCACTCAATGTTCAAATTGACGTTAATAAATACTTTTAAATACTATAAGTTTTCATATTAGATTCAAAATTAAAGATTGACGACTAATAATATTGCATTCGTCCTAGATCACAATATTCCATGTTATTATACCCAGTATTTTCAAAGTTTCCCTTGAAGTTATTATATTTCAAGCACATATAAACGATGTATGTTCCTAATTATTGATCTGATACAACCAGTTCAGATTCCTCTTTTGCTGAGTTAAGACTTTTCCTAGATCTTTTAACATTTCATGTTACTCATCTCTTAACTCCTACATCTCTCACAGATTTTATAAACATAAATAACAGGTGTACCGTTTCGTGCCTTCTCGTAACTCTGGAAAATAGAATTTATCTACTTATTGTAAAATGAATATACCTCATTTTTTCAGTTCTATCGTAATATCGAATTGACAATTATTGATATTTTAACGTAGTGGCTTACAATATACGCTATAATTATCTTTTATTACTTCAGCACAAATCAAACACATAACACCTTAAGCGGGGTCAAATACTATACGTACCATGTTCTTGGTAGAATGTTGTTTTGTATAATTATTATTATTTGAATTCAACAGGAAATATATATTATTATACTCAGTTGTATTTACACCATAAAATCTTATTGTAAAGTTTGTCGCTTAATTCAAAATATACTAATTTCACTATTAAAATGTTTATCTATGTCAATCTTTTAATAATCATGAACGTGAACGTAAATTTTACAAATTTACGTGACTTACTACACCGTTCATGGACAAGATTTTGTTAATGAAAGGCTTTAGATAAGGTGTTACTCGATTACATAATCTCGATTTGATTTATCTGCGGTCCGGTCGACCTGTTTAGTGTCATCGATATATTAAAGGCGAGACAGCTATGACAATATTTTATGCACGCTATCAAAAACAGTTGCTTTTATGTCTTTTAAAACGACTATATTATTATTTTTATATATTATATTATCAGTTTTTGTGTTACAAAGAATATATTTACTTCTCAGGATTTCATGTTCATAAATTCATATTTATACGTCGGATTTTTATAAGCCTCAGTCTTAAATTCTGCAAACGTTCTATCAAAAGTGATCTGACATTTTCGTAAATACGTTTTATGAATAAGTATGTCCGTCTTCCATGACGCCTACTCATTTAAAGCGGTGTGACAGTTATGGTCGATAAATTTTCGTCGATCATTATTATGAGGAATATGTTATTATCAAAACATTAACATAATCGCTCATATTTTATGCGATAAATTCAATTTAAAACCAAACTGACAGATTATTTCGCAAAATTTTGATAGGTTAATCTGTCATTAAAAAATGCTAAAAATAAACACATCTCTCATTATATCTAAACGTTGGCAGATTTACTACAAAATTCTTTTTTATTTCTTATATCGAAATTAACCATACTAAATATTCTTTTCCGCGAATAGTAATGGTATGGATGAACATTCAAACTTTGATTCATACGCTTGACGCTGAGAACAAATAATATTTTTTTGTCTATTAAATATATGCGGTGGACGGGAAAGGTTTATTTTATTCTATAGTTGATATATTAATAAAATTTTGAAAGTCTCAGAATCTTAGCCAGAAATTTACCACAAAAACTATTAATTAAATTATTATAATTTTATTTAAAAAACATTGTATTTTCATTAAACATACTGTCTTTTATATACTCACTGAGCGTATTGTATTATAGAAGCTAGATGCAGAGATATAATGATCGATAAATGATCGTTATTAGCATTTCTCGCTCATAGCATGAACAACAAAATATAGTTATTTAGCAATCAAAGGGTTTTAATATATGGGCAGAATTTCACTTACGGTATGACAGTATTGAAACGCTTAGGACATAATAGAAAAACCTTTGCATTAATGTATTATTGTAGAAATATATATGCATAAGATAGAATATTATATTGGTAAAGACGAAGAGTTTAAAATAGAAGGATAGTGGTGGAAGTATGAAACAAAATCTCAAAAAGTAAATACTATGTGTAAAATATTTGTATTGATTGTACGTTAATATTTTAGAATTCAGTTGAAACGTCAAAAGTGCAGTTAAAGCGAGACCGTGACATTCAGTGACGTATTCATTAGTACTCTGCCACACTGTGTGTGACAGGCTCGTCGCCTCTCGTTTATTTTTGAGCCACGCAGTTAATAACTTCAAAATATCATACGAAATTTCGACGCCGGTTTCCAATTTTTCATTTCTTAATATTGTATCACGACATAAAGTCGTCGGTAATTTGGGCCGGCGACGAAAGCTTAGAACGGCATTTGCAGTGTTAATTGCACATTCAAAAAGAAACCAGGGCGTGAAAACGATTTCTCAAATGTTTGTTTTTAAATACTAATAAAATCAAAATTTATCATATTACTGTCGTCGCCGAGAAAATATGGATTTTTTCAACATCTACAGGATGTTTTTTGTCTGTTTAATAATGTATATTAGAATTATTTATTTCATACGGCGAAATTTTTTTTTAATTAAGAAGCACTGAGATATATTCAAACATTAACGAAATAAATTAGTTTTTATTGCATTGTAAATAGTTTATATTTTACTTGGTAATAATAAATAAAATAATAACAGAAAAAACATTTTCAAAATCAAATATTACTTTGATATCTATTTACTATGTAAAAATATTAGTATCTCAAATATTTATATAAAAAAAAATAAGATACTGGACTATTCCTTTCCGCATGAGAATAAAATTTTCATTAATGTATCCTATGACTTTTTGAAATAAATTATAAAAATCTCAATTCGAAAATAGATGGAAATTCTATTTTAACGTTATATACTATCATACATTGCCGGTAAATTCTATTTTCTATATACTTGAATACAAGAAATTATTCAAAAAGCAAATAATATCTACAAATAGCATAATTTGCGAAACAACCGATCGTTGTAAGAAAGTATATCTGCACTGTAGATATGCATAATGTTTATCTTTTAAAACATAATTATAATAAAATACTTACTCAACGAGCCAAACGATTTCAAAACAGATCTCCTTTAAATATTTTTTTGCTCTCGCAAACTCATCTATTCATTTCTTATTCTCTTTTAACTATCGTTACATACTCATCCAGTGACAACTAAGAATATCAGTAAACAACTATCGAATGATTGTTTAGTTGCTTATTTATATGGCTTTAGTCTTGTTATTTCCGGGCCAGCTCGAGTCAACTGACTGCCCAACACACAGTCCGTGATATACAAAATGACATACAAAAATAATGAACATTTTTTAATGTCAAGATAGTTAATTAATGTACATATTATAACAAATGTCATGTTCTGATTGGCTACCAGCTAATAAAAATTAAATATAATTTTAAGTTGCTATATTAATTATGCTTAAATGTTTCGTAGATGACGATTTGAATTGATAATATTTATAATGCTATATCTGTGAATGTCATTTTTTAGAGAAAATAAAATTTACAAAAGATTGTTATCTTAATTATTCTAGTTTTTTGTAATATTAAGCAAAGTTAGGTGGAAATATTTTTAATTCCACTCGTAAATGTTGGATATCAAAAACATATCATATTTTTCTGACACAAATGTCAAGCATCCAATTCATAATAAAATTATCATAATATATTTGAGAGTGGCATTCACAGATGAGAAACGACAAAAGCATTGAATCGTTAACACTGTCATAAAAAACACATAATGATAATTTATATTAATTTCCATAATAAATAAAATCCTCATGCAAATAGCACAAAAAAACAAACCGGATTGTCATTGATTTTATATTATTTTGACCAAAGCATATGTTTTATTGAGAAAACTTAAAAAAAATGGATTCTCTTTCCAATGTGTTAAAATACGTAGTAGGTATGAAGGAACAATCTGTGCTAACTCATTTTAAATCATTAAATTTTATATATCAATATAATCATAACATAATTTAGGCATAAAAAATCATATCAAAAGGTCATACAGAAATGACAACTGGGTTTTGAATTGAACTGAATTTTAGTTATTACTTCGTCTTCACACAATGCGTTAAAAAGTTGGCTACAAAGAGTATTAGGAAGTATAATCAGTGCTAACACATTGCAAGCTGGTTACCTGCGCAACTATCATAACATTGACTTTAATCGTCTGCGCCCGGTTTTTAGTAATACACAGCATTGAATGCGTGGGAAGTGTGTAAGGTATTATGATGGATAGTGTTTTGTACAAATGAGAAAAGACATTTTCTCAATATAAATCAAGTATATTTTTCTAAAAACAAAAATATCGGAAACATTTAAAATTAATCATATAGCGACATAACGTTCTGTCTTAAATTAAATCCAAATTTAAAATTATATTCTTACTGCATGTTGATTCTTTTGAATGACATAAAAATGAGATAAATAAATATAGCAAGTCGTTACCCTTTTTCAACTTCTACATCGTCAATTATGTTTAACAGCATATGTCAATTGTATGACACGTCTGGTGGTCCGACGAATACCTGAGGAAGGATGTATCTGCCAACACATAATGCCACGTCATTTTCAATGCGTCGCGACGCCATATAATTTCAGATGACATTTGAACGCCCGGAGGTCGATCTCTCTGTCCACAGTTCTTAGAAACCAAATAATACAACTAAACATATTTTTTTAAATTTGTAGTATGCTCGTATTTAATACATTTTTTTTTTTTCAATTGATACAAAAATTTGCTAAAGTATACAATTGAGACGACACACGGGTCTACCAAGAAATGCTGTTCTTTCCCGTCTTAAAGTCATACCAGCATTATGTGACTTGGCCGAATATGCTTTGTAGTTTATCTTTAGTGGTATTACGGATATATGGAACAAGTTGACTAGAAGAAAATACAAGATAGATGACTCCAATTAAATTACACCCATTTAATGCATCAGCAGTACGTGGCTGAGACCAGTCTAACAGGAAAAGCATTTATATCTATATATTTGATAGTGATTCATCATAAAGATCGCTGTTAGATGAGACACGATGAAGAAGAACATAGAGAAATAACTATGCTAAGTCCTGAATAAATTTTACTATTTTGAATAAAAACGCTATTTTCCTTATAATACATATTTTTTCGTTGGCATATTTTACCTACATACATTTAAAATATACTCTTACGTAAAAATAAATATTATAGTTTACTTTCAATTTCAATTCTTAATAATTAAATCAGCAATACTTTGAGTTGTGATTGCTTTTCAAATATTACAAAACTGATTTCGTTTTAAATAAACTGTTTTTAAAAAAATATAAATATTTATTTGAGTGACAATTTTCAAAATAATATTAAAAAAATACTTTGGCTCTTAATGTCAATTAACGCTTAGGTTTTAATAGCTGCACGGGCATAATATTATTTTGATGGAGATCTTATCTCTTGTCATAAAAATTTTCCACCGCTAACCTTTTTTGAAAGTTTTATGTTAATTCATTAGTTGGAAACTAATACGTTGACCAGCCAATTATTTATGTGCGAACAATCTTCGAATTATGCGCGGAGTGTCGTCTTCATAAGCATATTTATTTCCAATACCAATTTATTATTAACTTATTCAAAATACTTAATATATCTTAATTCCTCAAATGCCACGCTGTCTGAAGAAATATATAAATATAAATTATCAGAAATATTATTCTTAAACTTCTTAATATATTTTTTTTAAATTGCTGCTTTTATGGACTACTGGTTAGAACGTTACATTTATAATTTTCGAATTCAAGTTCCCAGATGGTTTTTATCCAAAGCATTGTTCTAAGATACATATAAATAACACTCGCGTCCTCTTCTCCTTTTGATATCAGCCCTGATCGATTTCAGCAAAGTCAGTTTTTAAGAAAAATCATTTGTTTTTTTGACAGAAATTTTATGTATGAATAGTTTTTTCCGGCGTATAACACAGTATGTCAAATTTTTGACGAAAATAATGGACTAGCACCTAAAAAATTCTATTGGATTCTTAAGTAATACTAATGTCAATATTAATAGTCTCGAAGTTTTAAGGCCAATTTTCACATAACATTTTACGTCGTTTATAATATTATAAAGCTTATTTACAGCCATATGTCAAAGTATTATAAGTATTTATTTGGTATTGATTTATTTGATTTAATAACTGGAATAGAATGGTTAGATGCCTCCTTAACTAGGAAAGGTTATCCATGCCTGGTCTAAGACATTATCATTCTGTTAATATGTAGATGAATAATATTTTTGTAGTTCGTATGCTTCGTAGTGAAATAAAAATATCGCTTTAACACATGATTGAAGGAATATATAATACCAATTTTATTTTTGTATATAAATACCGATATAAAAATCATGACTCTTATTACTTCTTTCCGTTTCCTTTCATGTAATTTTAATAATACAACCACAGAGTTCGCACTTAGCATTAATGTTAATAAACAAACAAAAAGACGTCACTGTCAACAAACTGTTTTTATACTGTCAAACGTTTTCCCGTTGCACCAACCTTGACATTAGCGTCACCTACCAACGGAAGTATAGAGCCTTCAAATGGATTCGACGCGCGATTTTTTTCGACGCCTTTTTTACAATCCATAAGCACGATCCGGCCATGTCAATATATTGATTCTCAAGCACTTACCAATAACGAAAAATCCACTAGGCTGTTTTTAGACAGAACTATTTTATAATAATAAAACAAAGTGAAAGATTATTTTAATCGTTGTGGCATATACTTCATATAGATTCATTCAAATTGATTCAAGAACAAAGAACAAAAAAATAATTGCAATAAGTAGTTTAAAAGCATGTTTGAAAGACAAACGAGATATTTAAATACCCAATAAATAATAAGATTATTAAAAACCTCCAAAGATCAGTATATTTTTAATCCTCTTAATTCTTTTCGGGTGAATAGAAATTTATCGTTTTCCATATATTACTTTTTCGTTTGAATACTATAGTTCTACGAAAATACGTTTTACCTTCAATCAATTTTTGAATGATCGCTTATTCATATGTATTATGTATATAAGTGGATAAAATTCAAATATATTTTTGCTATCAATCTTCCTCGGAAGCATCCTCAGTCGATAAAATTAATTAAACTATTTTCCACATACTTAATATCCACTCTTTATGCGGAGTATATGGCCACCACGTGGCGGCTTAGACCGGCAAAGTTTCACAAGATCATTTCAACATTCCCTAACTCTTCAGAATAGATCTTTTGGATAGTACCCGATAGGATTCTAAGATGCTGAAGTTCCACCGATTGACAGAAGAGTCAAGAAGGATTTAGGCTGTTCAGTGTAATCTGCTTCCTAGGTTGTGCTATTTTTTTAAAAACTTTTAACGTAGCATTTGATTATCTGATTAAAATAAGTTATGCATTCAAAATGTCTTGATATATGTGTATGATGCTAAACTTTAAACGAGATAATAAATCATGAAGTATTTAGATAAATATTTGAGAATTTATGATCGTTTTATGAAAATTTATAAATTCCTATTTGTTTTTATTAATACACTTACATAATGATAATGACGTTATGAAACCGCTGTGGTCAATATTTTAAATTATTTTAATTTTATGAAGTCTATAAATTTGGCCGATAAGTGGTTTCTTTCCAATTTTTATTGCGAAAAAATTTTACATTAATATTACAAATAAAGCAAAACGTATTTTATATGAAATTTATTAATAAATTGAGTCGCCGTGCAAAGGAAAAAAAGCAATTCTGTTTGCTTATTAAATACGTTTGCCGGTGTTGCCACTCACTTGAATTGCAATGACAAGCGTAAAAAAATATTTATTATTAGTCGCAATAACATCAAAAAGTTCCAGTTAATAATTAAATTCGTTCCACGTTGATGCTTTGCGACACATTTTTTTTCTTTCTGCGATGAACAAATTATAGATTACGATAATAAAATAGAAATTCATAATTTTAAATGGTTTATTGTAATCTTTGACTGACAATGTAATATAAACTGTGTTGATAAAATAAAATTTATCTAAATGCAATTAATTTCAATGCTTTAATTTTTATATAAATCTTTTTTGCTTTAGCGACCGTCTAATGGATTACTGCGAGGTATTTACTCACGTTTCCTCAAAAATAACATTTTTGAATATATTGATAATCTTTCCATTTTATAATACTATTAAATATATACACTATATCCAATTTACTAACAACATTCACAATTTTTCTACTTCTACTTATACTATTTGTGCCCTTGCCTGATTAGTGAGGAAGTACGCTTTAGGCCGGAGATTATAAGGTTGAAGCAAGTAGGTGTCTTCTCAACAAGAATTGATATTAACACGGCCTAGTTAGTTAGAGTAGAAATCAGTCTAGTGCACGGCAACTAAGGTCATGGGTAACTACTCCTGTGACATTTCTGGCATTTTGAAGAGCGCCTCGCGTTCGTTGCACCACGGTGTACCGCCGCATGATAGGAGTGGAGACGTGGCGAGTAGTGGAAGGGAATGTGTATGGACTTATACACAACCAATTGAGCAATTGGCTGTCAGGACCATTTATCACTCTCTGTAAATTCATATGCTTCAATTTTAGAGCGGAAAGATATGGTAGTGACTATTTATCAACTAGACTATCAGAACATATACAGTATATTTTGTTTACCATATTCCCTCTGAAAGTAAAACATATGTATTCACATGGTGTGCAGATGTCTACTCCAAAATGCGAAGACATTTTTATCTTGAGAGATTTTTTTCACGAGAATTATTTTTCAGCTAATTGCTCAACCCCTTCAGCACACAGTCCTTTATTTTTGAATCCAGCAGCTGTGGGGATTGAGCCTGCACTCTCCAACACTCAAGCGCTCACGTTAATCTGAAACCTCACAATATGAAAACAATTATATCTTTAACTTAGTTTAGTTATCGTACTTTTCTGTCATACGAAATAATTAATAATTACTTACTTGCTCTGGCCTCTGTTCAATAAATCACTGATTTGGTCATTTATATTTCATATAATGTGATCTCTTTGGCTCCTAGCGGTATAATTTTTAAGAGCAAATACTAAAAATGACGATGATAAATTGCTATAAAATAACTCTAAGTTACAAGCACCCCCATTTCTATAATAAAGTCATTTAAAACTTTATGGGTTATTAAGGTCCAGCTGCTGTTTGATAATTTGGGGCGGAAAAGTACTTTAGATTTAAGGGTAACAGACGCGTGCGCAGGACGACAACTTGACAATGAATTGACCCTTGCCGGACACCCCTTATATATAGACAACAATAATAATTCAATGTTGCCAATTTTTCCTGGTTCAGTTTCTTATTGTGTTCCAACACAAAGGTTAAACTAATAAAGGGATAGGTGATCAATAGATCAATGATTATTTAAGGGATGATGTATAATACAATATATTCTGGACCACTCGATGTTGACAACTTTTGCATGTTTGATGTGAAAATATTGAATAAATTTTCGCAAATATAATTTAAAGTAATGTATAAATAAGCATACAATTTGCATAAATCATTCAATAATACAAATATAATTGAAGGTAATAATAATATATTGACACACATATATAATTTATAATATAATATAAAGCAACTGTATTGTGATGCTGATCAATTTTAATATATAAGGGTTAAACAATCGAAAAATTCATTTGTCTTCATTAATTTGCTCATATGGAAACAAGTTTTCATCTAAGAATGAAAACAGAAATATACACGTTTCTATATAAAACACTCTCACTTAATAGTTATTTCAGCTAAGTCTTTAGCGGTCTGTGACGAGAAGTAAAAATCATAGACGACTAATTGTCTGGATGTTAATGGGTCAATATTTATATTCCCGCCAAAACTGAGAATTTCGACAACGTTTTTCTCAATTGTTTACTGTATTTATTTTGTAATGAGCTAATTTTTTAAAAACCATGTCAAACTATTTTTATTGCCGATTGCGTAATGGAAACTTTATATGAAAAATACTATTTTATTTTTCATTATTTACTACATCTGCCTCACTGCACAGCACTTATAATATGTACTATCGGTTCTAGCATCTCTTATCTTCGTCGAATACATACTATAAATAATATCCAACAATTTTTAAATACGCCGGAATTTTGCCAATCGGAACAATAGACAAGTAGGATTATGGCTCTCCGTAGGCATTCGCAGCACGTGCCACAGCAATGGCATACAGAGGTATTTAAACTATCCAAGATACTTTTGAGTTATAAGTATGATAATTTCGATATTTATAAATTTGTCAAATTTAAATGAGATCTTTTTCAATCACTTTCTTTTCTTCAATATTTTTGAAATTGATGTTTTCTATTAGCACGCATGCTGCTTTATACAAAATTTTTTGCTTAAAATCTTCTCATTTAAATTTTGGCATAGTGGAATAAGTTCAATTTGGAAATAATATATTGTCTCCACGGGTTCCATAACAACTGCACACATGGCAAGTGCTCGTATGACATCTGCCCACACATTAAGTATAAAATGTCTTAACACTAATTTATGTGTTAGTGTGAGCACTTCAATGTGTTCGCAGATGTCATGTGAGCAGTTGTCTGGTTACCGTCTCTACAGTAGCATGCGTGTCTTACATCCGGGGAATGCGGGCTCAATTTTCACATTTGCCGAATTTTTAAAACTCGGAAAATATGGGACTGAATTGGGTTGAGCAACAGTTTGATAGCCAATACTCGTGAAAACAATCTGTAAAAACATGTCTTCTAATTGCAGAGATCCATATTTTCGAAATTCGGAGCGGATATCTTCACACTGTATAGATACACCATATGCTCTACTTTCAAAACGGACGAGGTTTAAAAAATTCAAGACATAGGATTTACACCGCATAGATATATAATTATTCATTAATTTATTAATCGTTATTATTTTACGCAATATATAGCTATTTAAAATGCCACTATGAAATGAGAAGATGGAGATACGTACTTGTGTATATATTTTTGAGCGTTTGACAAAAATAACTCTAACTTGGAAATTTCATGCATCTGGTTTTGACCGGATTCTTTATTCATTTTGACTAAGCGAAGAGAAACAACGAATAATGAATTCACGGTCCATCACAGTAGCGTGCCGCGTATAATTTAATATCGAAAACACGAATCTCTTTTTGCGGAATTGACTTAATATATTATAATATATTATTGATGTCCGCTTCGAATCGGAAGCATTTAAATCTCCACAATGTGAACTCTTACATCGACTAATTGTTTTTAATAAGGATTAGTTCTTAACACACAATCCGTTGGACATCTAACTCTCTACTCCTGCATTTCTATTGTTGGCATTTTTATTCGTGACATCCGATGTTAAAGCGTGCGTGTTTACATTAACTTAAAATCTACACTATTTGTTTTTTTTTTTTTATCAATTTTTTTACCGTTTGATTTTCATGGCTATTAAAATCTACAAGATCCTTAGATCCGGATGATACAGGTTAAATTCCGATTTCATAGAATTGTTCTTAAAAAATGCATGAAAAATTGAATGCCCATTTGAAGATAAATTTTCACATTATGGAGATTTACGTTCTCTATATTCAGGATGATTTTTTTTTAAATAATACTTAAATAGTTGTATAATTCTTCAAAGATATTCAACGGTACGTTATTACAATTATTACAATGTATGTACATTATGACTATTTCGTCGGTAGACAAGGCATTTTTAATACATACTATATATATGAAAATAATATTAAATAAACAAATCGTTGGAGAGTGTTCAATGCGTAGAAGTAATGTTTATTTTGGTAGCTGAAATACACGGGTTGAATATTAATTAATCCAACATAAAAAAAAACAGTAATAATAATGAATATTTAAAGTATAAAATAATTCCAAATTAAAGTCCTCTTCAGTCTAGTTGCACTGGTATTGAAAATATAAATAGCCACTTGCCCGCCGAGCTTAACTGTTCTACTAAGATCATTATGACGATAATTGAATCTCCTCTTCTCTCTTTGCACTGCATGCTTAACATTACTAAAAATAATAGGCTTAGTAACAGATTTATAATAATTATATTTTTTTGAATCAACAAAACCGGTTACGCCTGCTGTTTTGAGGATTATTTTATCAATGAAACACGCAAGCTTTTTGGTACAAAAAGTAAAATTTATAATTAAAATTGTATACTGCTCTCAATAAGCCCTTTCGATGTCTAAAGCATACAAGACAGAAAAATCTAGATATATGTGTACACATATTTCATTCAAATAACGAAATTGACACTAGAATCTTATTCTTGTATTGTATTACTACCGTATATATTTTACAGCAAAATCGCTGCAAAATATTGTAAAATATTTTTTAATACAGAGTATATTGAAATACAATAAAGAAAATCAAATTTTTGAAGTATTGCAATTTGAGGAATAGTTTTGATTACAAGAAAACTTTGCGATATATTAAATTCAGTATGGTGGAAAAACTAGCAAGGAATGTATCCGTAAGTATATTTTTTTAATATATAATACATCTTTAATTAAGCAAAGGTACGGAGTAAGTAAGTCAGAGTAGTGTCTGTGAAGTTATAACATAGTGGAACTTCTTTGAATTAATTTTAATGATATACCTGTGCCTGTGGCATCCATAGATTTCACCAATATCAAGATAAATATGTATTATTTATTGCTCTCATTTCTTTGTCAATATTAAGTCTTATTAGAGCCAAGTGTTAAGTATAATAGTTATTATGTTGAGTATGCTAAAAAATAAGCTTAAACGAATTTGATAAAATTGATACATGTTTTTTAAATTTATTTTCTGATAACGTATAACATAGTATTCTGAATCTCATCGGTTATAAACTACTAGTAAGTAATATGATTGTTCATTTTGATTATCTTGTTTCTAGTAATTTCACAATATATTGGTAAATTAAAGTCTTCCAAAAACTTAAAAAATAAATGATATACTTATCCGATTATTATGTAATTAGATGGCTAGTACAATATTCAAAAATAAGAACAAAATAAAATCGTTTTACAATATAAGATTATATCTTAAAATAAGATGTATTTGTATACGTAACCCAAAAACCATATAATTCTATTTTTCGTTTTTTTACACCTGTCGCATTACCTGAAGCGAGTAGACAACCAACCCGCCACCGTACCGTCAAAAAGATGAAATCAATGTTTAATGAGGCACTCAGCAATACAAGAAGACATGACAGACCCTTAGATGCGACGAGGCGTCCGTCGGACACGTGTAGGACTTTGTTCTTATCGACCCTCGTCTTCATCAGCCCTCCGACAACTATATGAATTATTCTTGGTCTAACTGTTGGGCCCTTTTTTTCTTGTATAAAATGAGTACAGAGTCTGAAGTCACTATTACCATGTAAAAAAGTTGTTTCGGCTGTAGTTCAATTACTGGATTTTAATAGCTGTTTATAAATAAACAACCTCGCTATAATCAGGAAATTACGAATTAATTACAATATTAATTGATCGAATATAATATGTAAATAAGCGTTGCATAAATTATGTATAAAAATAATATATTTCCATATTTTCTACCTCTATATATAAGGAGCATATGGAATTTTTCAATGTGAACTCATCTTGACTCTTAATTTCA
Source organism: Rhyacophila evoluta (assembly GCA_022683975.1). Taxonomy (NCBI): domain Eukaryota; kingdom Metazoa; phylum Arthropoda; class Insecta; order Trichoptera; family Rhyacophilidae; genus Rhyacophila; species Rhyacophila evoluta. The sequence goes on from JAGVSQ010000200.1 coordinate 39,812, forward strand.
TCCATATCTTGATATAGTGATTAAAAGCGTGTAACGTTTTTATGTCGCTTCCATGATCCAATCTTGCGGATCTTTGATTTTGAGATATTACCAAGATTACGCGTTTATCTTATCTGCAACGCCAGATTTCCATGCTTCCAAAAAAGCTTTCGAGTAAGCCTAAATAGTTAATATTTTGTACCGACTGGACGATCATATTATTGTTTTGTAGTATTTCAATTGTCATACAACACTGTCTAAAATAATGCTTAGACATTTTATTTTCCCATCTGCTACGAAAACTTTGATTACTAATATAACAATACAGTTTTATAATTTGTGAAATTACTTATTTAAGATTTTTCTGTGTGAAATCCAATTTAAAATTCAAAACAGTCTTCCCGGAACTGACGCAATATTCTTCAATCACTTAAGTTATGACAAAAAAGGTAAGAACTCATTATAATTTTTCGCGCAGAGTCTTATTGCATCAAAACTTAAATGCATTATTTCCTATCATTAAACTATAATAGACGTTGAAAATCAAAATAATCCGCATTATATCTATTCATATAAATCAGTAGATAGGGATTCCACGAATATATCAATGGATCTTCGTTCTTCTGCTACTATTTTGATGGGACAGTTATCAAAGGTGTAAAAAATGAGTACGCCGCGGTACTGTGCCTTTGAGGTTTAAACTGATATAATAATCACCAATAACACGCCTATTAAATATACATCGTGACAAGATTGAAAAGCTTGAATCCAATCAACGATGACATTGCTTCTAATGACCCCTGAAAATGGTAATAAAAAGTTTTTTGATATTCTCTCTGTTGAGTAATTTTTATGTGACATCTTGGGAATCCGGATTAAAAAATATTCACTCGTCAATATTTCGAATGGTTTTTATCATTCCGTTTTAAATTCATTGTCATACTTCTCTGATCTGAGGTTGACCAAAGAACAGCCTATCATTTTTTATCTCTCGCTATTTTCCGGTGATTTAATTTAAGATAAATATTATGTCATTATAAAATTTTCCGAAATGAAGCTACTAAATACAATAACCAATGACTACTTCTTCATTATATATTTTCTCCTAGCTGTAAGAGAACCTTTAAAACTTTTTTTTCATTCTCACCACTTAGTTTAATATTAAGTGTGAATAAAATACTGATAAAAAAATCGATGCTATAAAACATAAAAGAGGCCAATGAATAAAACATTATTTTTTTTCAAATCTAATTAATTAAAAATAATGATATCGAAAATGTAAAAATATGTATTTATTTAAATGTCAATCTGTCAAACAATTGGTTATATTTCCACTCCTCATTCTGTGTTTTCTTTTCTCTCATCATTTTCTTACGATAATATTTACCATAAAACAATTTTAATTAAATTCAACTTTACATTCAATAATATGACACTGTTATGCTATCTTTCACTAAAATTAATGATACATCATCAATATTCAAGTCAGAATAAAACACCAGGCACCTATTATTAATTTAAAATCAAAACTAGCCGTTGATTATTTTTATGCAGTTATTTGAGTATCTTTATAAGGTCATACTACTATACATTACTTTCTATCGTAGCATAAAAGCTTAGCTGATAATTGCATAGTTTCGATACATTTCCAGTCACCCGTCGAAAGACAACTTCAGCTCGTGTCAAGTAAATATCCACTATTAACTTTTTATGAAACGCGAAGTTACATGTATTTATATACGCCGTTTCACCTAAAACTTCCAATCAACGTATACATCTTATCTATTTTAAAAATTTCGACAACATCAATTGTAATTGTGATCAATTTTAATTATTCATTATTTTAATTATTTTGTAAGTTTTTGTAACTATTTTTTTTTTATTGTGAATAATTGTATTTATGTTTGTTACTCGCACTTCGATTTATACACAAATATGTGGATAAATCTATATTTACTATTCGGTAAATTTCATTTAAGCATTGTTGAATAAACTATTTTAATGTGTGTGATATAGTAATTATTTTCTGTATAAGTAAATATAAATGTTAAATCTAAAGTTTTTTTTAATAACTGCCGGAATCGCTCCGTGAAATTGAGTTCTTCCATCTTTAGTGATGATGGATGAGGAGCTGAAGTCGCGAGCGCATCTGTCGCCGAAGATGATGCTTCTGTGTTATGTTGTCTCGCGATGTCAAGCGAGCGTGACCCCACTAAACATTTAAAGGAGACCAGTTGTTTTAGCTATTCGAGACACAGTTTACTTAACAATTTCTGACAGTGGCGGTGTGTCAACATAAATAAACGAAAATTATCATTTCAAGTAATTACTTTTACAATTTTACTTTAGTAAATATAATAGGAACAAACTTATTGAAGTCAATTCATAATTTATAAACTGGTTTTTAATAATTTTCAATGTTTACCTTTTTATAAAACTTATAGTTATACGCACATTTTGTCAATCACTGTCATACATTTTAGAGCATAATAAATCAGTTGCGTCAAATAAGATCAATTGAAATTATAACAAAATAATATATAATATAATACAGCTTCAAAATTTACAGACAAATGGCTTTTGTAAATAATAAGTATGTTTCTATACATATGTAAATTTAACTTTTTGTTCATTTTATCTTCCATACTAATAATATACGTGAGTACTTACAGAAACCAATGGTTAATTCATAAATCTCGTATAATGTAAAATATTTTTTTAAATATCTTCAATTATCTACTCGTATTATTGTAAATAATTTTTGAATACATGACAACAAATATTCGATTAAAAATGTCTGGAACGATGGAATCATCAGACATGTGTAATTTATGTTGTTTAAATATATTACAAAGTATCTATTTCTAAAGATTCACCCAAGATCATGCATACCTATCAGACAACGTTTGTTTGTAGGTTATTAAAGAAATAAACTCGTGAAAATACTATTTGGGTTACTTAGATAAAAAGACAGACATAACAGTAAACACGCTAATCTTAATTGAACTCTTATCAAAATATCTAATTAACCGAGCGACTTTGAGCCGCCCATGTGAGCAGGGGTCGCAGGCGGCAGTCAAATGTCATAACCTCCCGCCCGCTGACTCCTGGCTGGCACCCCCGCCCACGACATCAACCCCTGCGACTAAAATTAACCTTGGGCTTCGGCCGCCGCCCTAACTAAACTTAAACGAGGCGAGAAGAACGTTTGCCGCGAGTTGTAGCGACACACGCGCTTCAATCGATACAGGGGTAGTTTTATAGTATTCTAATATTTGTATGGACTCAGATCGCTTATTTTTTTTTTTTTACATTATCGCAATAAAACTAGATAGATCAGTGAGTTGACAATTTATATTCTACCAAGTGGAAATTTTATCATATCATTTTTCTTTAATATATTATATGAAAAAACCCTATAGCCGCTATTGTTACATCAAACTCGATACATATTTTGTTTTATTTCACTATTAATACACAGAAATTTGGCGCACATACACTTATTCCATCAATAAACATGCCAATACGAAACGTAATGTTATTTATATCTTCCAGCTGAGTGAGATGAGTGTGAATGTATATTGTTTTATAAATTTATAAAATAAGGTATGTTTAATTCTTTCGGTAGCCTTTCTTTTTTCTCTTATTCAAATTCTATTTTTGTATGCTTTGTCGTTCGTATACTCTTTTATTACTTTTTGTTTGCAATTTGGCGAATTCTCTGAGTTTGTAATTTGTAATGCTCTCAATCTGTTAAATAAGTATATAAAATAAATATTTTCAGAAATCAGAAAGAAGATTAACTGTAATGGAGTCTGTCTTTAAGTTGTATAAAAATACTTTTAAACAATTATTGAATGCCAATCAAGTCGTAGTGAAGTAATTGTACAAAAACAAAAACAAATTTGGGTACAAATAAAAACAGAATTCAAGTAAAAACTAATCAAATCCCGAGTCTAAGATTACCTCTGCGGCATATTGGAAGGTGTATAACATTGTTACACATCATACTACGTTAGTAACAACGATTTCAAACCATAAAAATATAGAGGGTGTTTCAATGGCATTTAAAAAAATACTGTACAATTACATTACAGAAATACACGATAATGATAAAATCCAAATTATATTTGAAATAATACAGTAACGTACTAATGTTTTTGTGTGTAATGTATGTCCACAGATTCTGGAAACTATCGAATAGAAATAGGCGACTCGAAAATGGGATTTTTGACACCTTAAATTTTGCGTTTCCGGGATTTGTTTATATTACTCAGTTTAAATTTAGAATGTCGAAAATTTTACTTGCTTCACTGTAGATTTTTTCACAAGTAGACGTGCGCATGCGCTTGCAGATAATGCACAGGAAGTAGTAAATCATTGGTGTAATATTTTGGAAATGTGTTATTGTTTCTTTTTTGTGCTCTCGGGGGTTGATATTAGAGCAGATTGCGACGCAACTATAGTTCAGAGGGTGAAATGATAATTATCTTAAAATAAACTCTATTTTTACCGTTTTTCTGAAAAATATTTGGGGTAAAATGATTTTTTAATCTCGTTTTGCATAGTTACTTCTCAGCGTTATTTTCTTTTTTGGCAATCTAATCCTATGAATAATCTCACAATCTCAAAATACATTTCAAAGCGATTCCATAATTTTCGTATATCAAAACATATAGGTGTTTTGTCAAATCAACGTCGTATATATAATATTGTAAATTATTAAATTAACAAGTTTCGCCAGTCAATTTGTTCAGTGTCAATATAGTACAATGAGTATTTGTCTCTTCGATCCACTCTTTGGAACATTTTATGTTTCTCGAGTATTCGTACTTTGAGGAACATAAAATATAAACTGAAATTCTAAAAATATATTTTTTCAGAATTTATATGTCTTGCCGCATTTTACCAAGTTTTACCAAGTTATTTACTATGGTATATTAAATATATTAAATAAATTGAAGCGTTACAATAATTATTGGTCGCTGATGTTAGATCCGAAAATAAAGTATTAAAAAAAATTAATAAAAATATAGGAATTCTCAGCTCGATGTAAGAAATAAATAAAATATCAACCATTTATCAAGACAATTTTCCGTCCGGCCAAGTTCTTCCTTTCTATAAAGCGACAGAGTCGTTTCATATTTCACCATATTAAAATGTACATTGTCTTTTTATCGCAAGTGGGATTCGAGCCGTGGGGCGACCCCGAGGCCAGGACTTAACGTCATCCGACACCGGTCGCGTGCGTCGGGCGACTGGCCGGTCATTAGCTGGATCCGGTGTCATAATCCCTGATGAGCCAACAATACGTAATAGCTGATGATTAGGATGAAAATTTTAAACGTATATAAATAATGTGGCTTATTTTATCTAAATATTGCATTTATTCAATGATTTTCGAGAAAATGAGTCGTTTATTTTATATTAGCGATGTGCGGTATTTAGAATTTTTATATGTTTAATTGAGGTAGGATGTAAAAACAGGAATAATATTACGAACTAAGCTTTAGAAGTGTCCTCAAATATCGGATAAAAGGAAGAGTTTTTCAAATTAGTTCGACCAGTCGGCTTATACGACTTGGCTTTTATGAAAATAAATGTCTACTTTAGCCATTCGAATGCTAAATTCTAGAAAAAATGCAACATCTTAAGGCGACTTTGAAAGTACAATATCTTTTCAATAGTTAACAGCTTAATTACAATAAGAATCATACACAATCGAATACATACGTATGTGAAATTTACAGAGTTGGTTACACCACAATATACGCAACGGGTCTGAATGCGTCGTCCCAGAAAGTAGTGAAAAAAATAAATGTATATTTCATTTTAATAATAAACAATTGTTTGATTTTAGCAGTAAACTCATTGCCACATGAAGTCAGCCTTCATAATAAATACAATTTACACAATTGATATGCAATTAACGATAGATATTTTTATTAATTTTTTTTATTTTTTTAATTCAAACCGGTTTACTGATTAATAGTATATACATCTACGTTGATATATTTTATACTCACGTACTTTACTTGTTCGTATGCGAATTCAAGCCTTCATAACAGTCATAACGATATTGTTTTATAACCTCAAATGGATTCAGGAATGATTTATCGCATCTGCTTTTATGGCGCACGTCAGTTTTATTGCCACACAACCCGCGGCCATTCTTTATAAAAAGAAATGCAATTAAATGCAATTCTTCTGCAGTTAAATGCAGATGAGCTCACGGTTAACCACTCAACTTTTAAGTAGGAAGAACGAACGAAAACTTATTAAAATTTTCACAGAATAATTTATTCTCATTGCACATTTCTTCAATAAAAAAGAACTCTTCGTTTCCATAAATAGTATAATATAAACTTATAAAAATAAAGACTGAACAACTTAAATGAAATGAATAAATTAAAACACATCCTACAGTTTCTTTACCACTATCGCTTTCCATATTTCTTTCCGATCTTTTTTGATTACTCAAATAATCAATACCAGCCTTTTTAAAAGTATATTTCAATTACAAAATAATCATGTCTATAAAATATCTAATTTATTATTTAAAAAGTGATTTCGATTGTAGTCAAATGTACAAGTGTAAAAGTGTACCGTGCTATATTATATATACACAAAAAAATATGATGTAATAATAACAAGAACGATTTGAATTGTCCAATCGTTACTAGATGTAAATATGCTGAAACTTTTCAGCCATATAATTATTAAAAAATAATACAAAAATATTGTAACCTCTCGCTGCAGTGATTTGGCAAAATTTTTGGAAGAATGATTTATAAAATTCTCAAGGTTTCCACCTTGGCTAAGTGGAAGTAATGAATTGTGTCTATGAATTTCATAAAAAAATCTATGATCGATTAAGAAAAACAAACAAGTGGAACCTATTGGCATTTGATTAATCCACTCACAGGCAGTATGTACGGTACAGCGTTTGATGGACAAGAAAAAACTTAAATGTAATTTTTCGCATATATTTTTCAATCATCAGGTATATATTTTATCCATATCCGTAATGTATATTTCCGCGTTAAAAAACATCATTTTCCATTTTAAATTATACTGCGCATTTTCCCTAATCCTAAATAGATATCGTGCGATTAAATTTAATGGTTATTAAGAGACAAATCATTTTTTTGAATTACCTTGCTTTTTTAATTGACCGCGAAATTTTACAGAAACATTTGTACTCATTGATTGAATTTTATGTTGGTAATATTTTAACTATTTGTAATATTTTTTTATTATATAAATGCGAGCACAAAATGAAGTGATCTTGAAATCAATACTCTAAATTGAATTAGTAACAGTGCTCGCAATGATTTTTAGACAATGAAATGTAATTTATATTGCAAATCACTATATTTTACTAATCTGATTGAAGTATTTCAAATTTAAAAGTCTTACGACTATACTAAAAATTATATAAATCTTACTTTAAATACAAGTGTCTGACAATAATTATTCTAAAATACTTAATTACTCTACATGTACCGCACCGCATCTCGACGACTCGTTAGTCACCTATGATTTCAATATAATTCTCAGTTTCCGCATACATATATTTTACAGATTCCAAAGCTTATCATAAAAGCATTTTCTTACAATACTTGCAAAATTATCAGCCAGCGAAATCAATTATCATGTTATGACAAACATTTAATGTTTCAACAGTGATCACACTTAATGATTAAATACTTTAAAAAGATTTTATTATTTTACCAATAAATATCAGTCGATACAAAAAAAAAACACTCATAATTATTCATAATGTTTATAATTAACACATTATATCTTCGTATTACTGGCAAAAGACGTTAAAGTAAAAAACGTGAGTTTTGAGATAATCGAGTCTTAATGTTTGTGTCTCTCTGTTAAATACATTTTACGACAATTTCTATAAAAAATACATTATACCTTAAGAAATTGTCATAAAATGTATTTAACAGAGAGACTCAAACATTAAAACTTGATTATCTCAAAACTCACTTTTTTAGTTTAACGTATTTTGCCAGTAATACGACGATATAACGGTTTAATGTATACGTTGATCACCATATGGAAAATAACGCGACTTTTCTTTTATTCAACGCATCGAGCAGAAAATATGGTTGTACATACATAGCATATATATTACATAATAAATAAGTGTATCGGTGAATGATTAATAAGTTCATTTTAATAACCATGAACATATTTATATTTGGTTTTAAAAACTTTAAGTATGTTTTAAACATAATTTAGGCATATTGTTTTCCAGCTTATTTAAGTATATTACTATAGTAAACGTTATATCAGTCGTGAGCGATAAAATGAATCAGTGAAATGAGAAAAAATATTTCGAACTTTTAGTATTATTGCCACCATAGCGCGTCGAATTGGACATATTGCTTTTGGATGAGAATTCTTGTCAATCGACCCGCGAAACGATTTTTATGATCAATGCCTATCAAGAAGCGATCACCTTTCCTGAACCCTGAATATTAACTCGATGGTTGCCAGAGACGAGATATCTCGGCAAACGGCGGAGTGCTCGTGTGGCCAGAGACGAGATATCTCGGCAGTACTTTTGGTGGCGTA
>JAGVSQ010000201.1:7411-36802 GCA_022683975.1 Rhyacophila evoluta
AAATAATAAGTTAAAAGTTAAGTTCAAAAAAATAAACAAATTCAACACGAGTTAAATGAGTTAATTTTAATAAAAGTTAGAAAAAGTTAAAACAAAAAAATTAAACGTATTTTACAACAATAAATGAAACCTGAAACAGTCAAACAAAACTATTAAAAATATCAAAAAACTTTTTTAATATACAAAAGGTCACACAACAAACAATAACGGAAAAATCAAGAATGTTCAAAAAATTGTTAATAATTAATTGTATTAAATTAATGAAATAATTATATTTAAAAAAGTGATATTATACTACCTTATGTCGGTTTTTATTTTTTTTATTTTAATATTTCTTATTTACCAGACGTTATTTTGGCAGATGGGGCAAACACATTCACCATTTTGGTATGCAGTTAATCACGCTTCGTCATTCCATTCAAGAAGCGACTTCGCTCTTACGTGTATAGGTCCGTCATGCATTGCCATGTGTATTTTGGTTATAGTCTGATATTATGCTCCAACAAACAAGGGATCAGCATTCTTAAGGGTTATCGTAGGGCGAGTATTACTCATAAAACTAACTCCCCCATACTTCATTTAATATCCTTTACCGACACCTTCACAGATAGCGCCAAAATAATACAATGAGATATTACTGACTCTTTTGGAGTTTTTTATACGAAACTTAAAATATACGTGAAACGTATAAGTCATCAATAAAAAAATAATTATTTAATAGAAAAATTACAGTGAAGCAATAACTCAACTCTTAATTGAATGAAATTGACCTAAAATTGTTATTTTTAAGATAGCACAAAATATAATGCTACTAATGACATCAATATCAATTATAATTGAATTGAATTTGACAGTTACAAATTTAATGTCGACTTATTTGAAAATAAATTATATTTAAAAGAAGATAAATAAACGGAATAAGTTCAGTATTTTGTTAACTCAATGGTAACACTCGATTAGTCACTTGACAGTAACACTATTGGCAAATATGAAACGCCCTTTATTATTTAAGAATAAAAGTAAAGATAAAGGTGCAAGTTTTAATGGTGTATACAATATACATATTGGGTACTATCTCAATATGTTTACTTATACATAAGAGTATAAATACATAATTTGTTTCTTTTTTTTGTGCAATAGCTGTTTAAAAAATTCAATCTTGAATGTTTACTTTGTTTGAAAGTTGATACTAACTACTTTACTAATATAAACATTTTTTTTTTCAATCAAAAATACTGTGGCATAAGTTCATGTAATCTTCTTCATATTATATAACTTATCTCATGGCAAAACACTCGCATTTGTTATTGGTGATCCGTAAAGAATACTAACAGTGACATGAGTAAAAAAATCACAACCGTCATATTAATACACATATCAAAGGAAGAGGCCATTTGTGAGAAAGTTTTTATTAGTAATACGGAAAGCAACACCTGGGAGGATAGGGAGAGGAAATAGCAGATTCGATCGTTTTCATAACAATTTAGCAACAAAAGCACAGCTGTCATATTTTGCTGTTTTTTTTTAATACATGTTATATTGATTCAATAAATAAAGCTGGAGTGGACTTTTCAGTGTCATTTCTGATTTATGTCCAAAGCGATGGGATTCTTTTGAGATTATTAAAACAAAAAACACTTTTTCGTAGCAAAAAAAAAAATGATAATTAAAATGGAATAAATTTATTCTACCTTTTCTTTTTAATATAATCTTGTTATTACTGCCGTTGTTAGAAGATTCAAGAAAAAATTTGAGATTAATCATATGAAAATATGTTTTCTTGGTCTATGTTCACAATAAGAATTGCTAAAAATTCTAGATGAGTCATGGCATCCATGATGTCAACTCACTCTATGATGTCTACCACTCGAGATAACTACATACGGCATTTGTTGGTAAAATTTGGGACCAATTCTTTTTTATAACAAAACTTTGAGTATTATGTCAAATAAAAGTTAAAAGAGATCACGCAAATAAGGAGAATATAAATAATCACATAGTTAAAAAAATATATAATACATAAATGTATTGTAACTGCAGATTAAGGAAATTTGGAGGGTTTATTTGAAAGGGAGATTTGTTTTTTGAATGAATGACATTTGGGAATATATCAAGCATATTACACGTTACAAAAGGGTTTGATGGTGCCTTTTAGGAATGACTTTTTCTCGAGCCGTTAATCAACTTTTCCAGGCGGCCATTAATCTCGATATGTTACAATATATACTTTTATTATATACGTAATTGTTATTTTTATCGAGGTAGGCTAGCATCGAAGGCCTTTCAGATAGCTGTAATAAGAGAATTTTTAATTGAGACTAGAACAGCGTACAATGAACGGACAGCAAAAACTACATTTTTTTCAATTCCCAACACCAAATTTATTTCTCATACGTAAGTCACACCAAAAAAATTCAAACACCATTAGCATAATTAAAATCATTTTTAGTGACAATTCTTGGTGAATAGACTTCACTAATATTTAAATTGAAAATTAAAATAACTTATGTGATAATAATTAATCCACATTGGTTTCACTCAGGATCCGTGTCATACGCTGGGACCTTAATTGAAAAAATATCTGAATGAAATAAATAAGGATTAAGTTCCACATGCATCATTTTATTTCATGCCCTGCAATGCTATTTTATAAGTTTACCTGTGAATATCTGGTACTAAACAGATCCATCCAATAACAAACATCATAGCTTGATAAGCCACCAATCTCTGCTACTTGAGTAACAGAACTGAATCAAGCTGTAAACTTTTTAATGCAAACTTTCAATGAATCATTATTCATTATCAATTGTGAATAAAAATTCATTCAGAAGCTTACAAATTTCAAATGATTTTGAGTTTTAAATCAATCATAACAGAACATTTTCACTCTGCTTATTTGGGAGTAAAATATTTGATTATTTATCTTCAACTATTAAAAACCAATAATGAGTAAAAACCGACTAGATAAATTCGAATTGAATTTTGTAAAATTAATACTGTTCTCAGCTGTTGGTGTTTGATTTTTGTTGGCAACTTTTCACGACTTTGAGGCTACACTAACTAAATTGGTAATAAATAATTACATAATATCCACAATATTAATGATTGTGTATGGGACTAGAATTTGAAAACTTTTTTAATCGGAAAAAATGTCACAAGAAGTAGTAAAGCGTTTTACTGTTCTTTCATTGACCGTGTCTTAGGGTGATGATGATAATATTAGTTTACAAAATGCTTAGGAGCAAAATTTGCTGTAATCATTAATTTCAGGTCAATTATCGTTTGACTTTTGTGTTTTGTTTTCACCTATTGAATTGAATAAAAAATAGTTAAGTTTCATATATTATTCATTCAACTAAAAAATAATTTATTTTATGGGTGTTTTACAGTAAAGACTTGGGTGGGCATGTCTATTTAATTTAATAATATTTATTTATCTCCTCGTAATCTACATAAATAATTTGAATTGACCGTCAATATGCCCTCAAAATTATCCAATTCAGGCATGGAATACTTCAATTCACAATAAATATTAGACAAGTTATTTTTAAAACGAAACTATATGATAAGACCGAATAAGAAGTAAATGTAAACGGCACATTTTCTGTGCCTGACACGACATAACGACATGATTCAAATTTGCAAATGATCAAATTATATAAGAATGATCATTGGTAATTTTGGATATCTACATAATGCTATACCAAAAGATCGATTGTCTCGAATCAAATATCATCATTGAAGTAATTCAAGAGCCAACTATACATAACTTTTCTATAAAATGAGGTGCAACTAAATATTTAATATTTATCATGAATATACATACTCGTATTACATTGAAATAATCATTGCTGCTTTGAATGCTAAACAATGTTATATCATTGTGCGCAATTACAGTGAGAACTGCGAACAATGATACTTTTACATTTAGCTTTTTCATTCGACATATTTTTTTTACATGTCACACACAATAAGAAAGGTGTAAATTAAAAGTAATAAATTAATTTTAAGCAAGTAAATGTTTTTTATCCAAAATAATTATAAACAGCAGGATTTCTTGCTAGGAATAATCTATCAAAGTGAGTCTTCACAATGTTGAGATTTATATGCTCCACTTATACAACGGACAAGATGAAAAAAACCAAGTTATTTTTGTGACACAAAAATAATTCACCGATAGAACTAATGGTAAATAAAATACTGTGGATGCAAGTATGCATTGATCATTTTATTTTATTAGAGGTGTATCACCAATATATAATTTTTGAAGTACTGGATATTTATATTAAATGACTTATGGAAAATATTTTTTTGTAATTTCAAAATAATGTGAATGAGATGATAATGAAAATGAGGAATATATATAATCAGCCTTCTAAATGAGACATTGAAATACTAACTATAATTTATTATTACATTTTGTAATTAATAATATAAATAATATTTTGGACATAAAAAGTTAAAACTTACACAACATGAAATATAGTATAATAGTATATGATACCTATGATATATTTTTTAAATTTCCTATTTCAAAAGAGAAAAATATTCCAGATCTTTCTTTTCAAAGCATAATAATAAAAGTTTTCAAGCGAATGAAACAAAACACAAAATCATAAATAAATGAGCCTGTAATTTTTCTAGTACCAAATCTTCTAGCAAAAAGGCATAATATAAAATAGAACATTTTATATAATTTATACTATTAATGCAAATCTATCTGGAATTTGTAAACATTAATATGGATTATTATTTACAACCGGATTAGTTTCGCCAATAGGCAATTCCAGGTTATACTGATGTGCAAGTATACAACCTGAAAACGCCATAAAGTGAAATCCGGATTGCAAATAAGATTTATACGCAACGAATTTCAGATATATTTGAATCAAAATTCAATCAAGCTCTATCAATCGATGATATTAATTTTATTGTATTTTGCCTATTTCTCAGATGATTCATGAAAAAAAACATTCAGGTAAAAAAGCATTTCATAACACTTCCACCGGTAAAATAAACCATTTCAATATGTTTTGCATACAAATTGACACGAAAAATGATAAACAATAAGAATACTTTTCAAAAAAATAACATTTAAGTTAAATTAAATACATTTAACTTCGTGTTGGTTCGCACCAAAACTGGATAAAGCAATAAAGTATCATATCTCAAAGTGAAGAAGTCAAATGATTTATTTATCGACATTTTGAAATGGTTTTCTTCTGCCAACCGTGTCATATAATAAAGGCTGGTAGGCTGGTGTATAACAAAGTAGAAATGAATACATTGAATTAATCAACATATTTCATAGACGTATTAATATACCATAGAAGCCTTTCAATTAAAACACAATATCTATGAAGGAGACTGTATTATTTACTTTTTAACAATTTAATATTATATTAATGCGACATGCATTTTTAATGAAGCCGAACTTTCCATTAAAAGAATATATGTCTTCATAAACAATTATTTTGAATATCTCAAATTTCTAATAGTCCAAAATACGCCAAGTCCATATTTTTCAAAGTTCTGCAGGTATCTTACTACTATGTACTTACAAGGTGTTTATGAAATACATGTTTGCAAACTAAACCACAATACAAGTTGTTTTTGCATTATGTATCTTTATTTAGATTTACATGTAGGTATCCATTTTACAATGGGTGTTAATTATGTCAAACTACAGTTCTAAAAGTAATTTATTGTTTTTTGGTAGCAGTTTTAATCTCTCTAAATATAATCCCACAGAAATATGTAACCAATGACAAAACAAATCAAAATGTAGAAATATAATTTAATATTAATATTGAACTGTGAAATTGAATAGCTGCATAACACTAAATGAAAAATAGGGACTCGGGATGCTTTGAGATGCCAGGATTTCCATCACATTAACAAGCAAGAGATCATTGCTTGTTAATATTTATTATTTTAAAAAAAACACCGTAAAATCAATCACTGACATTCAGAATATGAATTATATTTGACCACAAAAAAAACCAAAAAACCTTAAAAATAAAAAATAAAACTTCAAAGATGCTTTGCCTTGCATGATCCAAAAAACAAAAAATAAAATGCCCTAATCTAATTATGGTAATATGCAAGCATGAAAGATCTCTTTAGGAAGAAAAAAAATGTTGCAAAATGATATATCAAGATTAATGTAAAAAGAAGTATATTGAATTTAAAAATAACTCACCCTTGTCTCTGCAGCCAATATGTACCCTTTCGCCTGGGCTTTGACCAAGTCAATGGATGAATCTTTGGAGGAGTCCAAAATTAGCCTACCCCCGACCGGGTCCACAATTTTAGCCGTTATGGCTTGTTGCAGTGGAACTATAACTCCGTTCACTGGATCTTTAACCACTGTACTGGATGGATCTACGATTCCTCTGTCTATACATTCTGTCAATGTCAATCGTTTTCTATCAATAACGCTTGTCGTTATGAATGGATCGCAGAATCCTCCGGTTGTTGGATTATAAATTGCGAAATCGAGACACTCATTCAGAGTAAAACTCCTCTTTGGAGTCATTAATAACCCGCTTTCTAAAGCTGTAGCCAATGGAGTAAGTTTTGATGTTTCAGTGTCGAGAATATTTCCTTTTTCAGCATCCATCAATCCCTTTCGGAACGCTTCCGGCAACTTGATCAGCTTCTTTTTGAGGTTATCTTTAACGAGCGCAGTATCCGAGTCGATATGGCCTAAAATGGCCGCATCTTTTACAGTCAAAATGTCATTGGTTCGTGGATCGGTGAATCGAGCAGTCGACACGTCCAGGTATTTGAATTCCATGGCCTTCTCAAACGTGAGAGGTTCACGAATATAGACAATAACACCATTTTCGAAAATTACGCAAACAGTTTTCGATCGACCAGTTTGAGGGTCAAAGGCTGCTTTAGCATTAAGATCAATAACACCTGATGAAATAGCTAAATGAAGAGGTCTAAAACGTCCCGTCTGTGGATCTTTGACTACAGCTGTGTTTGGATCGATGAACTCAAATCGTATAGCTTCATCTAAAGTGAACTCCCTCATTATTGGTTCCTTATCTTTTGTGTAGTCTATCGATGAACGTCTTATACCACGCGATGAAGTCAGAGGTTTAATGATCGTCACTAAGTGACCCTTATCTAAAGCAACATCTATGTTATACGCACGTTTCATTTTGGAATCTAAAACCCTACCTTTCGTGACATCAATGTCTCCATTTTCTATGGCAGATAAGAGAGACTTGAGCTTGTTTGTAACAGGATCCTTCAGAGCTGTTGTATCAGGATCGATAAAACTGGAATCTATTGCTGCATTTAAATCTAAGAATTCGCCTGAATTAGGATCAACAAATTTACCAGTGTCTGGCCTGAATAAGCCATTCTTAACAGCTTCCTCTACAGAAAGGTTTCTATTGCTAGTAACAATTAACCCTCGGAGCTTAGCTTCAATCAAATTGATAGCATTACCGTTGGGTAGGTTGTAGCATCCCGAAATATCATTGATAAGTTTACCTTTAATAGCTTCCGGAAGCTTAACATATTTACTAGCTTGAATGTTCTTAACCAATGATGTTTCAGGGCTAATAAGTTCTTCTACGATCGATTCTTTTAGACTTAGAGGCCGTTCTGATACAGGATGTTTAAATCTAGATTTCTCTACATCATACATTCCCATAGATAAAGCATCATATAGAGAGAAACCTGCTCCCTCTATATCAACAATCAGACCTAGCTCCATGGCCCTATTGAGTGGAATTGAAGCATCTGAGTTGGGTTCAGTGAATGTTCCGCTACGTCTATCAACAATACCTGAGCGACAAGCTTCAGCAAGAGAAAGAGGTTTTTCTGACTTCTTATCGAAATAGCACAAATATTTAGGATTAACAATAAACTTCCTGATCGCTTCGTGGAGAGTGATTTTTCTGCCTGTTATGGGATCAGCAAATTTTCCAGATTTCTCATCATACAATCCCTGGTGAATAGCTCTCTGCAATGAAATACTAGCCTTACTATCAACCAAAAGCCCCACTTCAAAAGCTTCAATGATACTCATTTCAGTATTATCTTTATTGATATCTTTGACTTTACCAGTTTTGCTGTCAATAACACCAGTCTTCAGAGACTCGGGTAAAGAAATCTTCTTCCAAGTGCCAGATCTAATATCCTTGACATGCACAGAATCAGGGTCAATCAAATTTAACTTGATGGCTTCAGCTAGATGATGTTTCTTCCCTGAATTCGGATCCATGAATAGACTAGTAGTCTTATCATATATTCCTTTAGATATGGCCTCACTGAGAGACATTGGTTTACGTACTTCAATCAGTACACCACGCTCGAAAGCTTCTTGGAAATCAATTTTTTCTCTATCTCCCAAAACTATGCTACCTGTCCTTGCATCTACAATTCCTCTCTCTACAGCAAATTCAAATGGCATTACTTTACCGTCTACATTAACAAGTGTTGATTGAGGATCTAAGATTCCTTTTTTCAATGCTTTATCTGTTGGTATCTTCTCCCTGCTTTCAGGATGAGTGAATTTACCAGTCTTAGGATCATAAAATCCTTTAAAGACGGCTTCTGGTAAACTAAACTTACGTTTGGCCGGAATTATTAAACCTCTCTCTGATGCATCAACAAAGGTTATTTCATCTCCTTTGAGAGGATCTTTCGCTTTACCCAACTTGGAATCAATTATGCCTAATTTAATAGCTTCACCTAAAGTAATGATATCGCCTGTTTTAGAATTCTTTATTGTCAAAACATCTGGATCAATATCTCCTTTCTTAATAGCTTCGTCTAGTGTTTTTGTTTTTGTATCAATTGTCAATAATCCAGTGTCTGGATCGTAACAACCTTGAACAAGACCTTCCTGAAGTGACCACGGTTTTCTATCACTTAAAAGATAACCTTTTTCATGTGCAACGTCGAGAGTCATTGTCGGATTAGTAATTATACCTAATTCATCGTCAAATAATCCTGTTTTGATAGCATCTGGCATGGTGACAAGTTTATCCAGATTCTTATCTCGGATTTTGACTGTTTCTGGATCAAATAATTTAGTACTTATTGCTTCTTTGACTTGAATTTCTTGACCAGTTCTTGGGTCCAAAATCTTACCAGTCTGTGGGTAATAATAACCTTTCTCTACAACATCAACTAAAGTCCAAGTTAGCTGCCTAGTTACAAGATATCCTCTGCTCATGGCGACATCTAAAGTAACTAAAGTACCTGCCTTCGTATCTCTGAGTTTTCCAGTTTCAGAATTTACTAGTTTCGTTGTTAAGGCATCTTCAAGGCTAACAAAGCAATCAGCTCTTGTGTCTTTAATTTCTGAAATTGTTGGATGTACTATGGACCTCTCTACTGCTTCATCAATAGTAACTTTTTGACATGTGGATAAATCATTGATCTTTCCTGTAGCAGGATCATATAAATTCATTTTAATGACTGCTTCCAAAGAAATAGGACGACGAGAGCTGACAGAAAGTAAGCCATCTAAGAAAGCTTGTCTGATATCAATTTCACGTCTTGTCTGTACATCTATGATAACGCCACGATATAAATCTACAAAACCTAATTCAATTGCTTCTGTCAAAGTGATCACTTCATTATTAGCAGGGTTCTTTAGAGTAATAGAGTCAGGGTCGATTAGATTCAGACGTATAGCATCAGCAATAGTGTATATTTCACCACTGTTGGGATCTTTAAACTCTCCTGTAGTAATATTGAACACACCAGATACTAGAGCATTTTCAAATGTCAAGGGTTCAGCAACGGTATCAGGTTGACCTTCAATGATCCATCCGCGTTTAATACTATCAAAGAATGACACTCTTTTGCCAGTCTTAGGATCAACCATATGTCCAGTGTTTTTATCAATCAAAGGAACGGCAACTGCATCTTCAAGAGGAACAAATCTCTCAGTTTTAGCATTAAGGTCTTTTATTAGCAAATTTTCTGGGTCGAAAATAGCCATGACCATATCGATGAATGAAATTCTTGCCCCAGATTCAGGGTCTAAGAATATCTGACGTTCGGAATCATAAAATCCATACTCAGTGAGTTTATTGGGTGAAAATAGCTCATCAATAGTAATAGAAACTCCTGGTTTCTCAGATACGATGGAAATACAATTTTTGGAAATGATATCAACAACATTAAGAGGACTGATTTCTTCCTGCTGTAGAGCATCTTGGACTGTCAAACTTGATTCTTGTCCATTTATCAAAATACGACAGACCTTTGGTTCAACTTTACGCTGAGATATGGCATCACCAAGAGGGATTCTCTCAAACACAACTTCAGATATTTGAACATTGTGTTTATTATCAGGCGATTGTTCATTTGTAACTGGTTCTTGGGTCAATTGTACTGTTTCCTTAATTTGAGTAATGGTATTTACTCCAGCATTTGTAGGTGAAAGTCGCTTGCCTTTATGGTAAGGTTCATCGACTTCTGAGACAACACTTGAATCTGTTACAGATATCGAAGGGTCTTTACTGATAGTGGTAGAAACTACTATTTCTTCTTGAATATTTACAGACTCAGTAGCATCCGATAATGGTCGTTCAGGTTTTTTGATTTTATCCTTCGTAGGTGTGGGTGATTTTTCTTGAGATATATTTTTATCTTTAACAATCTCAGGAGTACGTTCTTTAGGTTTCCTCAAAAGAGCCGCAGGCGAAGCTTGTTGAACTAAACTAGTGTGTTCTTTTGTTGGGGAAATTCTATCTTTAGGGGATTTCTTGTCTTTTTGAGGCTCAGAATAAGATTCTTTCTCGGGGGATTTAGCAGTTAAATTTTTAACTCCCTTAGCGATAGCCATTCCAGCCAATACTGGGGACGCTACAATTGCTAAGAGACCCATCTTGGCTGCCTTCTTAATATCAACAGACTTCCCAGTTTTCTTATCTTTAACTTTGCCAGATTTGGGATCAATCAAACCTTTCTTCAATGCATCTTTAAGTGTAACTTGCTGACCGGACTCAACATCATAGACAACGGATTCTGGGTCAATGATTTTCCTTTCCAAGGCTTCCTTAAATGTATAAAGTTTTTTAGGATTCGTTGGATCCCTAAACATACTTGTTTTCTCATCATAAATCATTTCATAAGCTTCAATCAAAGTGAGATATTCTGTTTTGATTGTAATGATTTCAGTTGTATGAGTTTCGAATGGAGAACTCTCGATTGATGTATCCAAAATACCTTCACTGATAGCTTCAGAAATAGTCATAGATTCTCCTGTGTTGGGATCTTTATAAGTACCAGAATCCATGTCTACTAATCCATTTTTGACAGCATCCTCAAAATTCACTTTGACTTCTTTTGTTGTAAAATGTTCTTTATTTGTTTTCTCATCTGTAATTATTCCCTTTTCTCGAGCTTCTTCTATAGACATAATTTTACCTGTTTCAAGTTCTTTCACCTCGTTAGCACTGAGCAAAACGTAACCTGAAAGTATTTCAATCATTTTGGTGGTAATAGTATGATGTGAAGTAATAGTCTCAGTTACTGAAGTTGTAGCGCCTATTGATTCGAATGATACAAGCTCTGTAAGAGGTTTAACGACAAGTAATCCATTTTCTATTGCTTCTGAAATTGGTATAATTTCATGAGTTATTGGATGAGTAAATGTCCCCTTATCAGAATCAATCAAATTGTTGTCAAGAGCTTCCTTGATTTCAACGGCTTCATTACTAACGGGGAATGGTATGGCCATTATAAAGTTATCTTTGATCGCATCTTCTATTGGAGTCTTAACACCAGTTATTGGATGAATGATTTGTTTTGTATCAGAATCAACAAGGCCTCTCTGTACAGCTACTGTTAAAGTCATACCAGCTGGTGGAATATCTTCAATGGGCGACTTGCCATCAGTGTTCTTGTCAAAGACATTAACCCCAATAGCTGACAGAAGATCTAAGCTGCCACTTCTTGTTTTAACTAAAGATTTATTTTCATCAACATTACCTTTGTGGATAGCCTGCTGAAGAGTGACTTTTTGTCCTGCAGGGTCTACCATCTTAGACAGCGGGTCAACAATGTCACAGACAATGGCCTCGCGTAGAGATAGATGGTCACCGGTTTCGGGATGGATAATTTTACATGTTTCAGGTTCGATCAAACCTTGCTCTGCTAATTTAGGAACAGACAAACTCTGAGCCAAGGGTATGAGTAATTGATTTGTACCATCAGGGTCAAGAACACCTCGTTCCATAGCTTGCTTGATATTCAGGACATCGCCTCTCTGAGGATCAATAATAGAACCTTTTTCACCATCTACTTTTTTATTTGTAATAGCTTGAGACAGTGATATTTGTTCACCAGTGGGTGATAGGAAATTTTCTCGTTTACTTAAAATTTCAGCTGTCTCATCATCAATCATACCTTTCTCGACTGCATCCTTCGGATTTACAACTTTCTTCCTCAGTTTTTGCAGGATAACTGGCTTTCCAACGTTTTCTGGACTGATATCAAAAGATCTGGCACTACCAATGGCAACTTTGAACTTAGGCTCGGTAGTTACTCTGGAACGTGTTAAATCAGCCTCTGATAATTCTTTCGGCCTTTCACCATAAGAAGTCGTAATGGTAGAGACTTTTTTATTCGAATCAATGTTTTGCATAAGTTGTTGGGCATATTCCGGTGTGATGAGACCTTTTTGGACGGCTTCTTGAGCAGTGATTTCTTTTCCAGAGGTAGGATCTTTGATAACAACTGATTTAGATACAACTTCAGAAGAGGTCTTAATTAGAGTTTCTGGTTCCATCTCTTCATCATCGAATGGCTGATCAGTAATCATTTTCTCATAAGCCTCATTATCGATAAGTCCTCGAGACAATGCTTCATCTACCGGTATTTGTTGTTTTGTTATAGAATCAGTTACAAATATCTTTCTGATGATTTTAACAGTTTTTCGTTCCGAGTTGATGAAGTCTTGGAGCTCTTCAGGTGTGATTGAACCTTGTTGAATAGCTTGCTGAATAGATATTGGTCTTCCTGTAGAAGGATCTGTTATAATAATTTTTGATTGAAGATTTTCTGTAAACGATGATGTAACTTTTTGTGGTGATTCACCAACAAATTCTTGTGCTTGCTCGTATTTTCTAAGAGTGTCTGCATCGACCAATCCTCTTTTATGAGCTACTTCAATTGGAATTTTCTCACCTGATCTTGGATCTACTACCATTGCGCTTTTAATCACCTGGATGGTTTTAGCACCAGCAACTATAGGTGCACCAGCTACAACCATAACTCCAAATTTAACAGCATCTAAGATGCTCATCTTTCTTCCAGTATTATCCGTATAATCACCAGTTTTTGGATTGATGATTCCTTTTTTTATTGCCTCTTTGACAGTCACTTCTTTACCTGAATTTGGATCTTTAACTTTGACTAAGCTAGGATCAATGGTACCATCTTGAACAGCAACTAATAAATTCTCTGATTTTCCTGTTTTCGTAGATATAACAAGAGATGTTGAAGGGTCATAAATAATCCCTGGAGCGACCTGCAGGGGTTCTACAGAAGATATCTGAACATTAGTGCTATTAATTTCTGTGAAAACTAAAGGGTTATTATCCAAGACACTTGATACTTCGACAACATCAGGTTGTCCGATAACTTTAGTGATTTGAATGAGTCTCTGATCTGGGGAATCTTTTTCTTTTCTATCTTCTAATAAAACTAAATTATTAGCAATGGCCTGCTTCATTGGAATGTATTTACCACCCTGTTTATACTGGCCTGTGCCATTCAAAATTCCTTTTTCTAAACTCCTGATCAAAGTAATATTTCTACCATTCTTAGGGTCAATCACTGTCGCCGATTTAGGATTGATAATCTTCAATTTGACACACTCCTCAAAACTAACTAACCTATCTGTCCCAGGAATAATGAACAAACCAGTAACAGGGTCAAAAAGCTTCTGGTCGATAGCTTCAGATACATACCAACCATCTGGGGGGAGTTCAAAAACTTGTTTTTCCATTGATCTACGTTCTGACGCTAAGAAATCAGTGGTCACAGTTTTACCTGTAATCGTTGTAGTGGTATGTACAGTGGTATGAGTGTCCGTTACATCCATACGATCTTCAGAGCCTGGTCTTGAATAAATAGTTATGTCCGGTCTAATCGGAACTGGCTCTGTTCTATAGACAGTTTCAGTTCGGCCGATAGGGCTTGATGGGCTTTGTGTTGGATCTTTAATAAATGACTTCTTCGTGATTTTAAGTTCAACATATTTATCAGGAGAAGTATCTTTCCTGACGATTTTACCTGATGGACTAAGATCTTTGTCTAAAGGTACACTACTCTCCGTCATATCAATACCGATCAGGCCTTGGTTCAGAGCCTGCTGTATAGGAATAATGGTTCCAGATATAGGATCTGTGAAGGTTTGAGTGGTTTCATCAATCAGACCACGTCTTACTGCCTCGGTAAATGTAATTGTAGTATCCGATCTAGTGGTGGCTAAATTTGTATTTGTTATGGTGACATATCGCTTGACAGTTTTTGTTACAGTTTGAGTGGTAAGAGTGATATTCAACAATGAATTAAGAAGCACGGCACCTTCAGGTGTTATCAAATTAACTTCAACCGCTTTATCAAGAGGTAGAGACTTCTGAGTTGCAGGATCCAATAAATAACCCGTATGCGGATTTAAGACACCTTTAAAAACAGCATCCATTACGCTCAGTTCTTTACCGTTTTGGAAAATACCGACGTTACGATTCAGCATTTCAAAAACTTCAGGACGGATAGCACCAAGTTTTACCCCTTCATGCATTGATACCGTCTTCGAAGGCCTCTCATTGACAACAATGCTTCCCCCATTTTGACTGTTTATAAGGCCTTTTGTAATGGCTCTATTGAATGACATAAATTCGTTAGTGACAGGATCCCGGAATCCATCGATATCAAACAATGACTTTTGTGAAACTGATGTAATTAGACCCCTATCTACAGCTTCAGGAATGGTGCAAATTTCGCTGGTTAAATTATCTCTAAATCTTGTGATGTCCGGGAGAATAATACGAGAAGCAAGTGCTTCAGAGAGAGTTAAGAGTTCACCGGTCGTCGTGTTGGTGACTGATTTTATACTATCACTGTCCAAAACACCCAAAGCTATGGCCTGTAGGATGTTAATTTTAGATTTCTCTGTAGGTGAGGATATAAGACCAGTATTATCCATGAGAGAATTATCAACCACATCTTTAAGAGTCATAGGCTTGCAAATAAGCCGCCTCTTCAAAGCATCACTGAATTTGATTTTTTCTTTGCTTATGCTGTGAACGTATCGACCAAATTTAGGATTGATAATTCCCTTTTGGATCGCGTGAGAAAGAGTAATATTGCTATCAGTGGCCGGATCAACTATTTCGCGAACTTCCGGATTGATAAGCTCATTTTTAATAGCAACATCTAACTGGAATTTGTCACCCGAATTCCGATCCACAATCCAACCCGACTCTTGTTCAACGAGTCCTTGAAGAATGGCATCAGACAGGGATACCGCGCTTGATTTAATCTTAATAATTTCATTATAGATAAGATAACCTCTTTCGTAAGCTTCCGACACTGTGATATAAGTTCCATCAGGGAGTCTAAAGAGACCTTTTTGCAAATCCACTTGGCCTACATTCATTGCCTCAGCAATGCTCATCCCTTGTCCTGGAGCCTGCCTAGCTTCTGAAATTACCTTTATTCTCTTCTCTGTTGGGTCAGAGAATCCTTGTTCTGCATCGTATAGTTCTCTCTGAATCGCTTCAAGGAGAGAAACTTCTTTTCCATCTTCAGTGGTTCCGCATGGTCCGACTAATCTGGCTGCAAGTTTGGCATCTATAAGACCATCCTTGGCAGCTTGTTCAATGGGAATGCTTTGTCTATTATCTGAGCTGATGGAAATTCTTCCTGTCCGTACATCCAGTATTCTCATACTGATGGCTTGACCGACAGTCAACACTTCTCTAGTTTGCGGGTGAACGATTCCCTTTGAGTCAATGATATTGGCTCCCTCATACATTTTGTGCACTCGTTTAAGATTTCTAAGATCAGCAGAACCATTTGTGTCTCTTTCGCCAGAGAGTGGTTGCCTGTTGTTAGTTATTGTTGTGGTAGATTTAAAGACATTTTGGGATGTGATTTTACCATTTGTGGTGGCCGAATTGTGCGGAGAATTTGAGGTTACCGTATATGTTGTTCTCGATGGTGAACCATCTGCTTCTGATAGACCAGATGTTCGAATATACCTGTTAAAAAAGAAAAAACAATATTGAAATTACGGTGTCTATGACTACAACTATTAATTAACCACTTGACAGTTTTGCCCGAGTGTGACTCAGGCACTGAGTTTGTTCGTATACTGATGAGTCCAAGTCTCGTTTGCGTAAATCTTGTTTCGACTTGGAAGTATTTCTTTTGAGCCATTTCGAGCATAAGTTCTATTTTAACATTTATTTAATATTACTTGGTAACTATCTTCTAATTAACTATACAAAAAAAAATCTGACAAGTTTGAAACAACCTTTTCACTAAAATCCAACTGTTAAGTGGTTAAGAGAATGAAAATAAATCAGCATCTAGATCTTCACACAGTGGAAATCACTATCTATATCAATTAGTTATTTACCCATTACACCCATGATTTATACATTGAAAACGTGTGGATTTCAGCTAAGGGATTTGATCCATGATTCAAAATATTTCATTAGCATGTGGGTTATTTACTGAATCTATTATATAATCATTAATCACATATTTAAATAGTTGTTTTATTTCAATACATCAAGCCTAATAATTATAAATAGGTTCATAAATTGTATTAATTAGGTTATATAAGTGAAATTCATTTGTCAATACATATGGAAATTCATATTATTTTGTTTTTTTGCTTAAAAATCAAACTCTATCAAGTTCTACCACACAATAGTATTATTTATAACTTATACTTACTCGGTTTGTGAGAAGTGCGTTGTATGAGTGTGGTCGGGGGCGGCAATATCGTGCATGTTGAACTCCTGGCGGAAGGAGCGCACCGATCGCGGTGCCATCGCTTCCACCAGACGCTGCAGACAAAAAGAAAACAACAAAGTTCAATAAAACAATCGGAAACAACAAAATGACATTATCAATAGCAAGCTCAATATGTTTATTGACAGTGCTGTTTTACTATACAAAACCATTGCACCTAACAGAATTATTACATACAGAAACTACACAATGAACTGAAAATTTGTAACTAAAATATATACTAAACATTAAAAACAGATTTTTGCATCTGTTACTTATACTCTTATAATATAAACTGTAATTCGTAAAAATGGTATTATAACGTTATTCATGAGGAAATAGCAAAATAAATTCTGTTCTCTAGCCTCTCCTAGGCATCTGTAGAACTTATTTTAGCCAGTACTAGCAATACTGTATCACTTTCGGCATAACAATATTCCTTACAAATTCGTAGTCACAAATGGTATTAATAATAAATCATATTACAACATTCAACATCAAGAGTTGTAGCATTTGAAGAAATAAAATTTTACCACTATTATTGTAATCAGGCATAAATAAGAATTCAATCACTTTAGACAGAATCTATTTAAAAAAGCTTATTTTTTAAATATTTTTTTCACATTTACAAATGATGGTTGACAAACCTACTGAAGATTATTTTTTGTAATTGTTAATAACTCCTCTAGGTATTCAGTATAAAGACATATATCCTTTAGTCTTATGGACTTCACTGTAAAGAGACTCGACATGTATGTTGATTTAGATCATATTTGAAAAAAAAAATGTATACACACCCTGCACTCATATGAGAAGTCATATTCATATCTGTCACACATTTTATAAAAAAAAAACTATTCCACTTGAAAACAAAATATAACACTAATACACATTTATTGAGCACATTTTATTTATAACACACTTCATTAGCCCATTTTTGGCCACTGTCAATCAATTTTATTATAAGTAATATTTTTAATTAAATCTCTAAATGTAAAAAATATGGATTTCGTAGAAAAAAAAACTGAATTATACGTGTAAGAATGAATTATAGTTTCTACATAAAGAAGAAAACGCGTGTCGTATAAAATGAGCCGTAAGAAGTCATATATTTAATAATAAAATTTAGTAGAATCTATTATGAATTACCGAGAGAACAGCAGATCTTGTGATACAATCGAATCAAATCCGTAAATTAAAAATCACAGTTGAGAATATTTACACGATATATGTACCGCGAAAGTCAATATATAAGTTAGAATACTGTATTTTTAATGTACCACCAATCCATTGATTGACGAAAAAACAGAATACCGGTTACCAAAACGTCCGAATACGGTTACAACCCTGTTCCTAAGAATTTTTGAACTAGGTAAACTAATTTATCTATGTCTAAGATGTAATTAAATTAATGCAATCGAATGTCCATGAAATAAAAATAGTTACGGCGTGACAAAGAGTGGAAGAAAAAAAAATACCAAAGTTCTGAGATAAAAATTAATTAATCAATTAATTATGTCCGTCGAAATGGAATTGAAACTGCATTACATATTTTTTTATTTGTGCAAGAATACTCATAAAAAATATAATTTGCGCAAAAATAATAAATAACTTATTCTACAATTATTATATGCATCTAAATGCGATGCCTTTCTATCAAAACCCAGTAGGCGACAAAATTAATTACACTTTATGTGAACAGTTACCAAAATATTAATAAAGGCATTTCTGACATTACATATATCACATAACGTTAAATATATCATAATTATCATGTTGTATACACAATATATACAATACATTGTATTTGTTGACTTCAAAACATACAAGCCCAAATTGATTTCAGAACACGTAAGGCACGTTTATCTTGTAACCATGACAATAAATAAACACGTGAAAAATACAAAATACACAAAAAATTTCGTGTCTACGGATTTCTTACATTCAAAGTCAGAAATTTACTGAAACTTTGACATAAGTTTTCAACAATTGTGCGTATCTCACGAAAAAATCGTTAAGATTAAACGTAGGCCGTAAAAACCCGTATTTTGAAAATGTTTCGATTTGTGTAACTAACCTTACCCGACCTTGACAGTGTATTTATTGCGTCAACCAGTCAGACGATCAATAAACACATCGTGCCTAACGTTTATGATGTGCGTTTACCTGGTCAATTAGATGACCGAATAATCCGACAAATATGGTGAAAACTGAAAAAAACGTAATAAAATTTAGGAAGAGTAACACGGTAAGTATACGGCTAACGTGTGCGGTGAATCAAAGCATGAAGTGCATAATATTAAATGCGTTTATTCACTTGCTGTACTATCCGACGAATAACAGTTGAATAAACAAATTGAATTACAATCCTACAAAATAGTTTTATAATAAATCTCAAAAGATGTCAAGTCAAAAATCTCATTACGCCATCGGTAAAAAAACACGTATAAAGGTATTCAAGAATACGAGTATATCACATAGTATATAAAAATATTAAAAATTCAATCAATTTAAAATTTAACTGCATATATGTGTATACTAAAATACTACTGGTAAAATATGTATCGACTGTTGCACGAATTGCGTTCTTTTTACCGAGACGTTTTATCGTATATTGAACCAAGTAAATAAAACATCTATGGCGCATTAGTCTATATTGGTGCAAGTTGTCTAAGCTTTAATACAATATCGTTTCTATATTGAAAGTGTCAATTATTATAACATTTTGAATTAAGAATATTGGAATAGAAAGGATGGGTGAAAGATATTTACCGTGAGTATGTTTATTATCCTAAGATGAGTTGTGTTAGAATTCTAAATTCTAAATTCAGAATTATTGTATTAATGTGTTATAATCTAAAAAAAAGATCGATTTCCGTTTTCCATATTCAAATATCGAATACCAATACCAAAGACCAATTAGAATATAAAAAGGCTTGGAGGACAGCAATTTTTAAAGAAAAAATAATTTGTAACGACATTCATATAATAAATAATTCCATAGATGACGTAAGGTCAACTTGGCGGGAAATGCGAATTAGTATTCCACACTCGATGAGAATAATTCTGTTTTATTTGTCAATATGGCAAACACGTTTTGGCCACTTTTTTTTATTTTGGCAAACGCTTAGGTCACACATGAAAACGGCTTACATAAAAAATAATGTTGTTAGGTAGATAGGTAAACTACACCGTGCCCGGAAACCAGTTCACCCAATCCAAGGATTTTCGTTTAAATAATATATTATGCAGATAGGCATTTATTAATAGTATAGAAAAGATTATTTTTCTACGCTATGAATGAAGAAAAAAAATAGTCGGCAAACGAAAGGTTACGTCGCGATAGCCTTGTCAAAATTGCCGGCGAGTTACAAATTGTGAAAAAGATAACATCCTGTACAAATCGCATAAGGCAAACATGACGTTTATTTGTCACCAAAATATTTATTATAGATTATCTAATAAAAATATTACACTCATCGATGCGTATATACAAATATATAATTGTAAGAATACCACGGCTGTGTAGCCCCGTATCGCAGAACGCATACGAAAAACGATCGCTGTAATAACTCGTGGTATTATGCCTGTTGATAGAAAACATTTGGTTTCAGTTTAAATAAGACTTAATCTACGATTAATTTATGTTTACGGATAGTGCGGTTTTGCCATTCGGTATCTTGGAGTTTCAGAGCATAAGTATTCCGGAAAAAATGTTTTTGCTACATATCTCTTGTATTAAACACACATAAAATGCATGTTTTCTTACTACTGAATATGGCATTTAAAACAAATAAACCAAAAAATCCGCCCACCTGTGAAAAATATATATTAATACAGCTATTAACATAATATGTAGAAGAATCGGTTACAAGCAAATCATTTCGTTCCACTATTTTAATTTCGTTTTGTAATATAAACTATTAACTTTCAAATCCCACAGTACATTTTGTTGGTCAAATCGGGCATATTGATATTAAGCAATAATAATAATAACTGAAGCAGCTCGTATCAATGAATGGTTTATTTGTTAGTTTATCTTATGTCACTAGATGGCCAGTCTTATAGTTTATATCAAATACACGTAGGATTACCTAAAATTAGTAATGTTCCGTTTTCTGGAGAAAAAAATTATGGTCACATACAAATGATTGTGCATGAAAACTTGAACTTGTAACCTCCTTTAGATAGACCATAATCATAATTAAAACCGTATCAACTATCCATCTAATAAAATTGAGTGATTCATAAGAACGCGACGTCCTTCGACCTGAGGTGGGCGTCCCGTTTCATTTTAAAAGTAAATTAACTCATGAACACGCTGTAGTATATAAAAATGTCCGTGTCTCGTTATTAAAACATCGCAATGTAAAAAAATCACGAATATCACAAAAAAAAAAAAACTCAAACAAGAGCCAAAAGTGAGAAAAAATACCACAAGTATTTGGCGTCGGGACAACTTACTCCATCGGAAAGACAGATTAAATCAATTAAATTTAGTATTAATTTCATCATGAATGGATGATGACATCATATTTAATTCATATACAACCAAGGCCTCCCCACGCTACACTGCAATGATGTACAGGATAATAGACAGATTGTCATGGGAATCAATTGACAGTGGGAAGATAATTTAAGCAGAATAAAATACACGTTAAGCCCCTACGATTATGTGAAAAATCTATAAATCATATTCATATGTCAATTCTTTACACCAGTTATAATACGTTTATAGATAGACTTCTCAATGATAACGGTGATAAATTTTGATAACATTAAAAAATACTGATGAGTGATAATCGAAATACAGTTATTTTCAAGGGTTTTGTTATCGATATTTACTTAACCACTTACGAAAAATCAATACGGCTAACTCTCGGTTTCCCGGGAAGCTTGTTAACCAAGATGGAAAATCGTACATATTTAAATATAATATTGACGAGTAAATAAATATTTTTCATTTACTTTAAGCTCTATTAGCTCCAATAAATGGTCAACACGCGCAGTGAATTCCGATAGTAACATATTCAGTGCTGCATACTTTTGAGAATTTATTTAACTATTCGCCCAGTAGCTGGTGAGCATTTATAAAAAAAAACTAAAAATTAAATATTTTAATGTTTATTTTTTAAATTAATTTTTTTAATATTGATTGTATTTTTGATAGTCTTTCTTGATACTACGATAAGATACGGTATCAGATTAAGCGTCATTGATCTACTGATATCAAAAAACTATGTTAAAAATATCATTAAAATTACGATGAATATAAAAAAAATACTATGTATCTAACGATAATGCTGTTCAAGTCACCGTATGGAAAATAAACAAAATAAAAATTTCAAAAATAATTCTATTTAAAAACAGTAAAGAAGGTTTATTCAAAATCTTTATCGATATTAGTACGAATATTTATACTTGCAGAATTTTTCAAATCGAAGAAATTCAAATCTGACATTACGTTGAAAAAAAAAACAAGTGAGTTCGAAAAACAAATGTTTTGTTTAGCTCAATTGAATTAATAAATACGCGCACATTGATCACTGATGTCTGTTTAGGAACAATAAAACGTCTTTTTTTGGTAATACGAATAATAATGCAAACGAACTCGTAAGAAAATTTGAATCACCGCTGTATTTTCTTACAGCTGTGTTCACGAGCCCGAAACAAAAATCAATATATCGCTGACCAACGAGGTTAGAAAATATAGAATATTTCACTTTTCGGTCACTCGTAAACGTCGTCCCAAAGCAAAATAGCACCGGCGCAGTCCCTCGAAAGGCACAATAACTGTTTTAGTTATAAAAAATCATAAAAATGTATTTTCAAACGCGTTTTTCCACGGTGTCTGTCGTGCGAAGTTAGGTTATGTTTTCCCGGCTGTTGGGGAAAATTCCGCAGATTCTGGCGCGGTGCTAGTGTGCCAAATGTCAGCTGTTCGCCGGCATTAAATCGTTTCCGTTCGAAAATGGAACGTCGGATTAGGCGGGAGATGCAAAAGTTTTGCAATGACTTCATAACACTGAAAATCTGTTCACCTACGAATATAGGCTATTTATTTACCGCAATAAATTCGTTATGTTTTGTTTCTACCAGACGCTGTCATTAAGTTGGTTACACAACAAAATTTAAGAACATTAAAAGCAATCCGCCGCGGGCGTTCTTGCGCATAGAAATAATGTGCTATGATAAGAATTTAAGTAGTCAATTAAAAACTAAAAAGTCCCCGAAGTGAGTGCCTGGCTATAATTCAATTTTAAAAATACGAACAGGAAAATGTTGAAAGGTTCGCGAAGCATGTTATTTATATATTGTATACACGATATGGAAACATTCATATCGACACTATTAGAAATTATAAAAAAAAAATATGAATACAACAGTTAAATTGTATGATTTTTCTAGAATCACCTATACCTTAGATCTGTTGCCATAGGGATAATCCGTTCATTGAATGGATTGTTTTTTGGCATATTAAATTGTAATGAAAATGTGCATACTCTATACACTAGAAAATTTACGTTTCTGTTGTTTATATTTTAAGGAGTATTCTATACTATCGTTTATCAAAGCTATCTCGTTATTATCTTCGCTAAAATAATGACCAATCCAAAGACATTCCGACTTCAAAAAACTTTATGTTAGCAAAAATAATAAATTATTTAAATCGGAATATTTATTGTAGTCATAAACAAAAATTCGTACACGCTCAGTCATCTCGGCGGGCGAAATGATTTCATATTCTAAACTATTCAAAATCACGAATACGCGATCTATAAAATTTAATATTATTCAGTGGCCTGCTTTCTATTGTATAATAATATCAAAACAGGATATTGTGGTCAATTATATAATTCCAACACTGCACAAAAATATGGCACGCTATGCAGGAAAAAATATTATCATTATTGCAAAAACGACCTTCGTTTGTAAAAAATTACTAATCGAGATAAAATTGTCGTTAAGATTTATAAAAAAAAAACCGGTAAAAATCCATTATAATATAATAATCGTCAATATACATCCATAACATTATGGATTCAGTCAAGGTGAGAAAATCAACAAATCGTTTAGTAAAACACAGCACACACTCTTCAAAATACACTTTATCACTGTATAATTGAAAAAAAAAATCACTAATTGGACACAATTCATGAACACATTCAAGGATTATTCAATATGCAAACACACGCTCAACGATGACACAGTTAGAACATTCGATATTCAAAGACATTATTTGTCCTTTTGTGTATAAACTGGATACGAATATATATTAAAATAAAATAAGAATATACATTTAAATTATAATTACACGAATACATTTTTCGGAAACTATCATCCGATTTCAGAATGAAGATGAAAAATTCGAAATTCGAACTACTTTTGCTTACTGTATTTTATACGTAAAAAAAAAAACAAAAGGGTACACAATGAACATTAGATATTCAAAATATATAAAAGATGCGTTCGTTCGGCGTTCGACATATAGACGCGTGCGTAAATATATTTCGAAGTGTTTGTTCGGCGAATGCCTATAAATAATATCGCGTACGCGGCCCGTACTTTTTTACTTGTAATCTTTCGCAATAAGAGTTATCGTATATTTAAAATATTGCGATCCACGCGCCGCGACGACTCGATTGCTTCTGACGCGAAAATCGAAATGTTAAAGCGCAAACGGCGGCGGCGTTATAATAATATAGTTGTATACTAACATCGGAAAACACAGAAAGCGACGGAAAACTGCGATACCGACTTGTGATTTTTTTTTGAAATCGGCAAAGGGATAAAGATCCAGTTTACAGAATATTCACATGGACAGCAAAAAACTTGACTATAAATTTAACAGTATACTTGTATAACTGCTATCAAACATGTAAACATTATCGAATTAAAAATAAGTAAGTGAATTCAACATTCTTTTTAAGTTGTCAATCAACGAAAGATAATCAATTCAGCCGTTTCCATTGTTTACAAATTCTTAATAGAAAGAGCCGTATTGATATAATAGCATGGTTTTAAATGCATCATTTCCGTTCAAACTGAAACGAAGAAAATGTACACAACTGTATGACTACAGCTGAAGACTACATTTTATGAAATTTAAATAATTATCCAATTCAGCCAGTAAGTTTCTTTAATTTATTCATTCCTAAATAACAATTTAGTTCAATTTTCGATTCGTGAATTATTTGTGAAAATTTAACTGTATAAGATCTAGTCGAAAATTCCATTAAATAAGACGATATTTCACAAGCAAAGCAACCCATTAATTTTCTATTAATCCTATGCTTACCGAGCTTTTTGGAATTAATATGGAAAATAATGCGATTCTTAATAGATGCAAACACTATATCGTCGTATTGCTGGCGAAAGACGTTAAAGTAAAAAAGTGAGTTTTGAGATAATCAAGTTTTAATGTTTGAGTCTCTGTATTAAATACATTTTACGACATTTTCTATCAAATAATACATTGTACTTTAAGAAATTGTCGTAAAATGTATTCGACAGAGAGACTCAAACATTAAAACTCGATTATATCAAAACTCACTTTTTTACTTTAAGTAATACGACGATACACTATTAAGACATAAATTCGATACTTTCTTCGATTTAGCGGCCCAATTATTATTTTCCAATGTGTTAAAATTTAAAGCATATTTTGAACACGTATTTTTTTTTTGTATACAAGAACCATATAGCATGTAAACCAGTAGAAAAAATCAATTCCAAAAATATTGAAAAAACATTCTGTATGGCTCATTTATACAAAAACACTTTGGCAATACACCCTCAATAATTATGACGTTGCATTCGTCTGATCTGGCAATTAATGTAACCGTAACAGAAGCAGATATATCTTTGTAATTTTGACAGCCAACGTGTTAATCATCTCATGTTTATAAATTAGCAAAATAACCTAATTCAAACGTAGTTCTGTTCATAAAAAATAAATAAATTTCAGATTTACTTTCAGTTGTAACGTAAGAGTGAAAGTAAATTCATTTCAGAATAAATATGACCATTAATTCAAAGAACCAAATGTGAAAACCAGTCAAATCCCTACATTGATAGTAGTTGATTTTTAAACTGACACGTCAACTACAAATCTGACCCCATTGGGATGAATTGGAGTATAGACACAGAAATACGCAGTCCTATTACGTGTAATGCCTTCAAATGACTACTAAAATGTACAGCTTTTGTTCAGTGGATCGATTGACGCCGTATTAAATAATTCATGACAAAAGAACGCGAGTCAAACGGTCAGTGATTTTATATTACTCAATCAAAAGTGCTCGAAATCAGATTACACCTTCTGCATATGGATATCAAACAAGTAAATATAAATATAAATATTTCCCAATAAAACTTGGTAAAAATATTTCTTAAATTATCTCTATGACACAAGTTCTATCGACTTGGTAAAATTTTTTAAGTATTAATACTGAATGTTTATGAACAGCAAGTTACACCAAATAAACAAAAATAACTTTAGATATTCCGTAACTAAATAAGAAGCTTAAGATACACGCAGTAGTCAAACATAAGTTTTCATTAATAATGTGTAAAATTTTCTTCGTATTCTTAGACAGTAAAATGATTAATATTGCACTGCGTATAAATTCGACTTATTTGTAAAACGGTTTGTCGATTTATTTTTTATAATGGTCACACCGTTTGAATAACTATGATCGCATACTCATTTCAACCGCGTAAAATTATCGACATAGTAGAAATAAAACCCTCCCAAATATTGACAATAATCATAACTGATTAATTTGCCAAAAATTAAATGACACAAATGATCGTGGTCATTTTTTTTAAATGTAAAAAAAAAACTCAAAATCTTTTCTGTTAGGAATGAGCTTTAATCTCGTGGCAATTTTTAGTGTGGTGACGGATGTATCATGAACTCATTCATGTTTATTATTGTCGTGTTCACATTTCGATTGTTATGTGCACTTCAACTTGTGCATGACGTCGGTCAATCGTAAATTCGACTCCATTAGTCAATATCTATTTCCAGTATCATCACTCCGTGTACGAGAGCCGCAAATATAGCCGGATGAGAATCGTGGATATAAGAAGTAGCATATTTTTTATCATACAAATCATTATAACGCAATACGAAAACATTTCACAAACATTCCGCCTGAAATTACAGCTAATTCGAGTAATCCGTGAGCATTAACCACTTTCACATAGTTTGTGGTCCCCGTCTCTTTTCAAGTCACCTATCATCTAAGATACATTTAAAGTGTATTTGTTAGTATGCCTATTAAACTGTTTACACCTCGACGGCTGAATAATAATGTGTAGGGATGATACTTGGGGGACCACTCAAGTTACGATGCGTGCCATTAGCTTTGCAGAAGACAGCAGCCGCTACCAGTGCTAAGTATACGATCAACAACGTAGAATTATTTTAGCAATTGACAATTATTCACAGAACAGCTGGGAAGGTAATATAATAACAAAATCAATACGT
Organism: Rhyacophila evoluta; assembly: GCA_022683975.1. Taxonomy (NCBI): domain Eukaryota; kingdom Metazoa; phylum Arthropoda; class Insecta; order Trichoptera; family Rhyacophilidae; genus Rhyacophila; species Rhyacophila evoluta. The sequence goes on from JAGVSQ010000201.1 coordinate 34,920, forward strand.
CCCTTTTTTCAGAGAATCTTCACCGTTTATATACATCGGTTGTTCTCCCAACGAAGGCCCAAAACAACCGTATTCTGAACATTGAGAACAGGTATTTGCGGCGAATTCTGTGCATACAGTGGTATGATTTTATTCGAAATGATAACATAAGAGAACGGACTATGCAGGCACTTATCACTAACAAAGTGAAGCTGCGACGCTGAACCCGGCTCGGACACATATTGCGGATGCCTCAAGAAAGTCTGAGCCGGACCTGCTTATTCTTTAAGGTGACCGGTCGTCGGCGTCCCGGAAGACCGCTAAATACTATCTATATAATGTATTTGGCGGAGTTACGGGACGCAAGAATACTGGCGGGCGACAGGGATTCTTGGAGGCGGCACGTGGTGTCCACATGCTCCATTTAGAGAGCGAAAATGAAAGAAGTAGAAGTTCTTCAATATCTAGTGATAAATGTGGCGCACAAAGAGTACAGATAACATCATAAAACAATACCTCGTATAACACAAAACACTAATTTTACAGGCGGTAGAATAAACTCTACGGCCAACATCATCGTATCAAGCCCCATGTTTATTCCAAACTATTTTGTAAATAAGTGGTAATATTGTAAACTTATGCTAGATTGTGAATAAATATAACGTATAATGAAAGTTTTCAAAGGAGAAGCAATTTTGACCCGCAATGATCAATAGCGGCGAACACAAATAGTATCCGCATAGTCGAGCGAGTTATTCGATTATATGCACTTTGTCCAAAGGGAATAGATTTAGGACACGCTGTGTAAATAGACAAGCGAAACTGAGCCAGCTGTTCGGCCGGTGCCAAAAACAAAAAGAAAATAAAAAAATGCTGGCACCGGAAGAGAAAAAAGAGAAACGCACGAACGTTAAGGGTCATAAATTTTCTCGGAAAGCGCGGATGCATCGAGCGCTTAGGGATTTTCATCATACGTTATTATACATGTATACAACTAACCTCTGCGCTTGGAAGGAACTAAAAAACACTTTTTTTGTATTCAACACTAGATTTAACTGTATAATAAATCAGTTGTATACATATCTCCCGGGTAGTGTAGAGGTTAGAGTGCGCGTCTCGCATACGGATTATGCGGGTATGATTGCCTGACTGGATTGAGCAATTGTTTGACAAGCAATTGTCGTGAAAAAATGATCTGTTTTCACATTGTTGAGATCCATATACTCCACTTTAGGAGCGGATATCTTCACACTGTGTAGATACATATCCTACACTATCCACATGGAAAAAAATCAATAAAATAAAACAAAAACAGATTACCCGGGTCAATGATTACTCAAGACAAAAGAAAATAAAAATATTATCGTTTAATGTTTAACATTGTAATGTATATTTGAAAAATACTTAATATCTATTAAACTGTACTATGGAAGGGTAAAAATACACTATAATATCATATTTATGAAAATCGATAGCAACATTTTTTTTTTTTTTTGATGTTTTTATTTTGTGGGTTGATTGTTGCCTGTTTAAGTCCATTCATCCTTATATCCGAATTTATTCTGTGGGTCAAGAGGGTCTTTATAAGTGATGCGCCTTCTTACGATTTGTTAAAATATATTAATGAGTGCAATGCCATTTGATTATTAATAAACTAAAATTGGATCAAAATATCTTCGATATTTTTACGATCTCCACCATACACACACCTGTGAATGAAATATTTTATAATCTTGATTTACTATTAGCCTTCGAATAAGCAGTGTGGAAATATAATTTAACATACCTATTCCACCTTTTCAAAGTTTTACTAAATAAATTACTTGTAAAAAGTGAAATAAGCAACATAAAAGGCTGACGACCATCCCCGTAAAAGATAAATCGTCACGATAAATTTTCACAAC
>JAGVSQ010000201.1:36812-48378 GCA_022683975.1 Rhyacophila evoluta
ACCAGCCAGCTTCATTCGGGTGAAGTTTCCAGAAAAAAACTATATGAAAAATATCTACAAATTAAATAGCTAAAGGTGCTTAGTTGAAATTGATTTATAATTTGAGATTATTCGAGATTAATGTGTAGATCCATATGCTCCACTTCCGATGTGTAAACATGATAAACATATATATCGTCGTATTACTGGCAAAAGACGTTACGGTAAAAAAGTGGATTTTGAGATATTCGAGTTTTAATGTTTGAGTATTTTTGTTAAATACATTTTACGACAATTTCTATCAAATAATACACTATACCTTAAGAATTTGACGTAAAGTTTATTTAACAGAGAGACTCAAACATTAAAACTCGATTATTTCAAAACTCACTGTTTTACCTTAACGTCTTTTGCCAGTAATACGACGATATGTATGTACGTACATCCATATGACTATTTAATTAGTTTTCTGCATTCATATGATAATTGTTAGTGTCAAACACAGAAATTCATTATCAGCCGCATCATAATAACACGAGTGCCAAATTCATACATATTAGCTCGGAATATCTCTATTTGCAGTTAAGATAGATAATATTTTTTTTAATTATCGATTCCATAATAATTATGAAGAAAAATTACGTCATTCTACGCTTATTCAAAGATGATGAGGTAGCTGCTTATTAGAACAGTTGTGTAATCAAATAACTTTGCAATTAACTTTTTATTTAATTTTTATTCATATAAACTTATAAACATTGACATCATCGCCATACAGATCAATATCACGCACGGCAGAATTTTTTAGCCAAAAATATTTAAAAAAAAATATATCCAAGTCATAATGAGCTTATTAAAATTATTTTTCTCCCGAAATCTATTAAGTTTTTTTGTAATGAGTGGTCGGTAACCTCACACTTAACTTTTAGGGCTCACGTGAAACATATGTAATCTGAGACTAATCTAGATTTTAACCACCGAAATACGGTCAACAATCAATAAATTAATACATTATTAAAATTTATTAACACAATTTTTCAAACATCAAATTCTGATTCAATTGATCTTTGAAGTCACATATTGTTACTCTGACGTTATTATATATAGTGTATTGAAGAAAGAGATATATATTAAATAGACAGAAGGCGAACGCCTATGAAAATACGGCATATGCGTCTCTTTGACAAATTTTAGAAGTCAAAATTAATATCACAGTGTATATCTTTAATATTGTGCTTTATTCGAGAGCGAAGGCCTTACATAATAGTGTTCTGCTTAGATATTTTTTTCGTTAAAAGGCCAAAGGTGACTCGAAAATTTTGTTATTTTGAACATAGACACATACCTAGTCAAATAAAAAAAACATACCAGACTACTTATACCCGTATCATTTACAAACTGGAATAGATCATTAGACCGAGTCGTGATTTGGCTATCAATTAATAAAATATAATCAAAATAACATCCGAGATGTAGATACATATTTCGATAAATATGATCTCAACATTTTCTTAATCAGATCATTTTTTTTTTCATTTCAGTAGAGATAACTTATTCCAATAAATCGGCAAATGTAATGTTGATTCGCGGCCCTCCGTACCGTTTTTGAACTACTTCCATTCGTATTTCTGTCAATAAAATCTTTCCTGGCGCCATGTTATGACTTTTACTCTGATTTTTACCCACGTAGTTTGCTTATTAGAACAATCCTATCAACCTATCAAGTTTAGCAGCCGGAAAACAAATATAATAATACGTAACATACAACAATAGATACAATTTAATGCCATTTGTTTTCAAACGCCTACAGTTAAAGTTTGGTCAATGTCCGCCAGAGCAACTAATGAATGTCGAGACTTTAAATCTTTGTATAATATATTATTTATAACTTATAACTAATACAAATCCAGCATTTAACAAATACTGGCCATTGTTTTCATAAAGCAGTAGGCATATTTCGATTCTTGCGTATTTCTTACGTATGTATCCACCTACGATACGTAAATTATCAATAATAATCACATTAATAGAAGAACGAATTCGCTTTGTTATCCAATACCTGTCCAATTAGTATATCCTTTAAAATTAAGACAAAAAATGCATTTATCAAGGATCGATTAACAAAATCTTTACACATTTATAATAAATCGTTAAAATAATGCAGTATACAAAAACAAATAGTATTACGAATTACAAAACTACGTCCATATCAAAAAACAACGATCGAGATTATCTAGTGCGGCGACAATGTACCGAAACGTTGTACCCCGTGTGACTGAACGCCAGGGTCCGTATTTTTTTTATCCGGAAGCGTCTCAAAAATGTCACTGCCATCGTCATTCAACAAAACGAATGAGATTTCATGGATAAATTATTACAAGATGAGAAATTAATTACTAGGTGACAGATTAATTAATAGATGACCTAAAATAAATTTATATTAACTTGTCTTGGCTCAAACATTTGTAGCAGATAAAATTAAAAATACATTTTATAGACCGGATGTGTTAATACAATCATCTACCACTAAATTGACAATATTCAATATATTATCAGCAGGAAAATTTCTTTCATTCATAAGTCAAGTCAGTTTACTGTTTTGAAAGAATAATTAAATGAATAACAATATTGAATTGCATTTGAGATGTAAACCTTGGAAAAATAAAAATGTACAAGGTACCAGTCAGAATTGGCTCCAAGGCGAAGACAATTCGGTACCGTGGATACCTACTCGATTTTCGTTAAAATACAACACTGAACAGAAAATAATAATTTATATTAAATATTTAATCTGTAAGCAAATAATTCAAACACTTCAATTACAAAGAGAGAATTTACGATAAAAAATGTTATCAGAGAGAGCTTTTTTCGAGAGTTTTTGTACAATTCTAATCTATTATTCTAATTAATATTCATTTGAACCGATTTCTTGTGTTAATATTTTTTATTCCAAATATTAGCATATAGACACAATTTAAAATTAACGTTTGTTTATGATAATTTTTTACACCTTTTTGTTTCATTTACTTGCAGTGGTATTTGTAAACGCAATAATAAGAAAAAAATCCGATGACATTTAATATCTTTTGTTTTCGTTTTTGCTATGTTTTATCGAATAAAATGTTTCTGTGTGTGATCGTCCACACATTTTTTCATAGAAAATATTCCCGACTTATATTAAGCCGGGCATAAGCCGTGGCGCAGATAAAAGCGTCGTAATATCCAAAATCTTGGTTAAAGTGCAAAATATTGTACATCACTGCTTCTCTAAGCCAGCCCGTGCTAGATATAGAGCCTTGTTGACATCAGACCTCGCTCACCGTTAGATTCCGACATTTTGCATTCATAGTTCATACTAAAAGAATAGTTATTGTGAATAGTGGACGTATCCCGTCCCGAGTGCTTTTTTTTCAGGATACACCGGCTCCAAATTTCTCAACATATTTCAGCTAATGCACGTACAGACCAAAGCGAACGAAGGCTAGCGAAGTGAATCACCGATCCTAGTGAATCGCCGATCGCAAACGGTTTTTTTTCGTCCATACTGAGAAAACGAATACCAGCGAAGCCTATTGCGTAAAAGAGTACAGTAAAAAATAGAAAGAGAGAGACATAATTCAGAGGGTTCAACGACGGTGACGTAAAATTCTTTCGCCTTCGCTGAGGATCGAACAAGGGTTGGTAATTGTCAGACTTACTTACTTACTTACGATGATATTATAACCCAGCAATATTTAGCATGGCTTGGCTCATATTTCATTCTGCACAATAGGATGACACTTTTTTAGTTTTACATCCCATGCCCGCTCCCAACATGGAGCATATGGATCTACACAGTGTGAAGATATCCGCTCTGAAAGAGAAGTTTATGGATCTCCGCAATGTGAAGACGTCTTGACAGATTATTTTTCACGAAAATTGTTTGTCAGACAATCACTCGACTCAATGGGCATCCAGTCCTGCACTTTTGGATTTTAAAAATCCGACAGATGGGGATTCGAACCCACATTCCCCGGATCGCTAAGCACGCACGTAACCAACTACGCTACCGGAGAGACAACATTGTGACAATATGTATTTATAATAACATTGTGAACAATACACATGCAACGAAACACGGTCATTTCATAATTTTTAATGTCAATGTATGGCTGTAATCTGATTTATTACCATTGACTTTTAAAATTAGTGGCGACTAAATATGTGTCCAGACCGAGCATTTGCTTGTAAGCCTTCGTTCGCTTCTGTCTGTACCGGCCATAACTAACTTCATTTCTAGTTTTATGATTGGCAGAAGCAATTCGCTTTCATTATATCGGCCATGTATCACTGCGGGTGTAATCTAAAACTCTAAAAGCCTACAGTTATCATATCTATCATTAACTGAAATAGTAGACGACATTCGATGTTAAAAAAATATGCAAAAACGATCATTCTAATTCTAAAAATTATCAAAATAGTTTCGGTTAGTACGTATCGTCACTAAGTAAAGACAAGGCCACATTTTTATCGATGGCACTTTCCGCCAAATTTGCCACAAACAATATTTTAAGAAATAATTATAGCCTACAATATACAACCGGGATGAGTGTTATTTTACCCGAGGCTAAATTAATGTATGCGTATATATATTACAATTATTACACATGGTGGCCGGAAAACTTTGAACAATATTAAACGCCAAAATTTAAAAAAATATTGTTACCAGGATCGAATCCAGTAACAAAGAAAGCCAACGATTGAAAATTGCGAATATCACAGTACAGATAACTGTAAAACTCATACATTATTTGACTATGATATTTTAATTTCCACGAAAGTCCGTATTATCATAAATACATATAACCGACCGGTCTTACTAAATCAGGTATTATACGTTTAAGTAGTTATCTCGTGTATATACTTTATAAAGGCGTGACAACCGAAATAACCATTAACAGGATGTATAAACCACCAGAATTATAATTCAATAACAAATGGAAATCTAGCAAATCTGTGCTAATGTAACTAATAGTAAATATTTATGATATCTCTTATGATTGTAGTAGTAAGCGAACTAAGATTACGTTATACTATTTTGTATTTAACATATATATATATTGAGCAACACCCACTTTAAAATAAATATTCAACTTTTAAACGCACTAGAATTAAAAGCCAAGCTCTCGTGACGATAAAATGCTTCACCAAAAACACGACTGTAGAATATATTCATCTACAGCAATCTATTTTATTATATATTTTTTGAGAATAAAGATCGAAATGTATATTTTAGAGAGCCGTCATTACTAACAGAGTAATCCATAGCTATTAAAAATACGTAATCCAAAAAATAATCTGTCTTTCAATTGTAAAACACAGATAAAATGAGCAAAACATGGTCGTAACTGCTTTGTAATCTTTGCAATCGTGACTGATTTGAATAAGTCTAAAGTAGTGTAAATATATAATACAATGCGTAGACATAACGTTTGAGACCAGTTGTTAAATCCAAATTAACCGTAAAACAGTATCGATCTCGTAGTTTTTAGTATCCGTGTATTCCGCAAAGTTTTCGCTAAACACCCACTTGTCTTATAAATTATATTTGAAGGCTAGACGCCCCATGTGGCATTGAAAATCAAGAAAACACCTTAATAACATTTTATTAATAACTAAAACTACCTCCCAGATAATACACTTACATTACAAACGGTTATAAATCTAGTTAAAAGACGTATAAATTAAGGTCATAAATTTATTTAATATACATACAGGCATCACTTAACATTTCAAATGTTGTAAATAAGCCTATATAGTATTCAATAACTTATTATCTACGCTCAAAGTCTATAATACAATAATACGTAACCGGGATTTGCAATTATGTAAGTTAGAAGCATTAAACCTAGCACACTCGCAAGACACGCTAATTTCCAATACGTCTCTGTCAACGCGCTATCAATTCCATTAGTTCGGAGCAAATACATATTGCGAAGAAAAATAAACTTTATTTCGGAAGGCATGAAAACGAGGTTCTTATAATTTGAGATATTTCCCATTGACAAAATACACAATAATACCAAAGTGAACTTTTAGAACGGTATCAGGCTGTGTCATGCTTTAGACGCTTACGATTTTACTGAGTATAATTTTGCATATTATAAATATTTTCAGATTTTTTTTCAGATTTATCGCCCCGTCTGAGCATAAAACTTTAAATAATACAACACAAAAGAATATAAACTATATCATGGGAAGTCACACATGTAGAAAATACATTCAGTATACCCGTTCTAACATAACATACATTACTTAATCTACATACACTATAATTACGTAAATTAAGCATAAAATGTCTTAATATTAATTTATGTGTTAGTGTGAGCACTGGAGTGTGTACGCAGATGTCTTTTGAGCACTTGTAATGCGTGCACTTATCATATCTGGTTACCGTGTTACACGTATGCGTTAGTGAGTTTATGTCGAAACCATTTTTCAGACCTAGAATATTGTACGTTTAGTGAAAGAAGTCGTCCCGACTCACAGGTGAGTCGTCGGCATTCATACTGTTAAAATGCGTTATATGACATCGGGTAGCCAACATTTACCGAGTTGAAAACATTTGAAGCAAAATAACAAATAAAAATCGTTTCATGTTATGTATTCTTTATATTTTCAGTATTAAATGGCATTGAATGCTGAGAGCGAAGCAGTTACTTATGTACTAGACAGGGAAACGTGGGCGACGTTTTTGGCCAAAGCCTCTTCGCAAGAGTGGTTTCACATTATTTTCGTGAGACAGTGACGCAACGCTGTAAAAAATGTTAGCCTTAAATTAAATACGGCAAAGAATTAACAATAATATACAAGCAATATTGTACAAGAAAATTATAAACTAGAATGCCATTTACGAAATATTCAAGTAGACAAATAAACGTTGTGGTAACGACGACTGATTCTAATTTAGCCACGTATTTATTGTAAGTTCGAAAAAAGAGTAGTTAGCTTTATCAAATAATGGATATATGTATAAATACCGGTAAAATAATATCTGATTTATCATTACACTTCTACGAATACAAGTGGTACGTTGTACGAGGACACAGTACGCTACGTCTGGCTATTCGCATCGTCTTTGGAGTCTCATTTTAAAAAGGGTGTGTTTTATTATTTTACCAATACTTACTTTTTAAGGGTTTGTGGTCCTCCTCAACAAATGTACGATACGTGTTGTCAACGTATAACCATCGATATTACACATGGTAACGAATTTAATCTACAGACGACTCAAAAAGAGACATATTATTATGTTTATTTTTAGAATTTAATCTATCGTGTGTTCTGCATATTATCTGCCTAGTTGTTTTTATTAAAGTTTAATGTGCCTAACATACTAACGGTACGTTATTCGAAACGAGTGATAATTTTCTGGTCAAACACAAGATACATTACACATAAAACAAATTATAGTCATTTAAATAAACGGTAATACTCATTTTGTGCTATTTGTAGATTACTTTCAGCTTCGTAATCGTAAGTCTGATAAAGTTATCAATCTCTTATCAAAGATGACATAATGGCACGAACGCTATTTATGGAAAGCAGTCATCTATGGCTCAGAAACTGCACATACCAAGTTGTCCTGTGAATCACGATAAACTCTGCATCATACTATTATTCCACCGCAGTAAATTCATACGAATCATAAGTTATTTAAAAATTTACTCAATTTTTACTTGAAAAGAATCAACGATCTTAAATACCGCCGCAGTCACAAAAGTTATAAAAGAATTCTCTATCTATCGGGATATCACGTGCACAAATACATTATACAGACACCTGTCGAAAATCAATAGTGCATGGAAATTTAAAACTGTCGGCAGGCCAAAGCGGCTTTGCTTGGCTGATCAAAGCTAGTTTTGATGACATACTAAAAATACTAAGTTAATACTTAAACAGTTGTATTATCATTACATAGAACACGTACAGTGAAATCGATAATATACCGCAGCAGTCAGCGATTTTCAAAGACATACCTGGATATTTAATACTTTTTCGTCAGAGCTCTATAATGAATGAGTTTTTCTATAAATTTGTATACGAGTCCTCGAATTATAGAGAGCGATCCATTGGTATACATATATTACAATAACCACTCTAAATTAAGCTTATAATATATTTAATAAATAAACAATAACATAAACAGTATGTTTGACAAAAATTTGACGTTATCCGTCAATTGCCCAAACCTTGCTAATGGGATGAGAATATTCAAAAGAAATGATAAGGCAAAAAAAAATATCTTTCCAGCAAACACTGATAGGAAAATATATATATAAAACCAAATATTAATTACGGGTAGAGGTTTTATTTTTTTAATCGGTTCAGGTATGTATGGCCCAGTGTGATTATCCAAAGTTTCCCCCACCGCCGAGATGAGCTTAATTAACTAGGTAAATAAAAGTAACCTAAAATTGGGCGTTTTCCAGTTTTCACAAAATAATTTGAAAACGGTGCATCAAATCAAAAAGTTGTCAATTAATAAGTTATAGAACGTAAAATTTTACGTAAAATGAGTACCAACACGATGAATTTTGGTGCAGTAGTATAGTTACCAACTCACTTCAAAGTTGTATAAATTCTTCAACTACGTTCGACAAAGAAAACGTCTGTTATTGTTAATTAATCAATTATTGATTCACTTGCGCACGTTCGGATCACTTTCCATTTCTTTACATTCATTTGGTTCGTCTGCTTCATGATTCAACTGAAGCATCTGCTCATCGATGTCATCATCATCTGTAGTAGTCACTAGATCAGTTTCGGAAGGAGCGTTAGTGCACGAATAGTCTTTGCAGCTTGCATAAAACGTTCAGCAGTTAATTCCTGCTTTTCTGCAACTACAAGCGCCTTATACCCTTTCGTAAATTTTCAGCATATAATCATCAAAAGTTTCTGAAGAGCAGGCTCTTTGATAGTGGTAACTGGAGTTATACCATATTTGGTAGTTCTGCTGCTTAGAACTAACTACTTCATCAATTCTGATGTAGCAGTTCATTTAAACTGAAAGGAGAGGAGATTGGGAACTAAAACCTTAAGAAGATGTTACCCTACTTCCAAGACAGTGGCCATTTTCTGTACATAAAGTCGGCCCAACTTTATGTACAGGATGTGTTGGTCCTTAAGAGTAAACGTCCACCAATCGATTATGGAGGGTTCGTGGTGTACGAAACGGCGAACGGCACATTGTTAGATATTTGAATATACTATGCTGTTGTGGATTAACAGTGTAAAAATAAAAGGAGAAGTTTATAATTAGAAAGAAAATCGAATATGTATGTATAAATAACATCTACGGTAATTAATGAATATTTATTATAAATGTTTACTGTTCGTAGTATGTGTATTTAAAAAAAAGTCATAAAAACAATTTATGAGTTTGACCATTGGACGAAGAAGTCAAGTATTTCTAGCCCTACGTGCATATATTGGTTAATGTTCTGGGGCATTCGATGACGAAATATTATGTATGTAAATCCCCTTCAAGAACGCTAAATAGTATACATATAAGATAATTTGAACTACATTTTGTAAAACAACGAAGGTCAATCTGACAAGTAATAATGTTCCATTTCCGAACAAAATCGACGTAAATTATTCAAGATTGTTATTGGTTAGCCGTCTTATATCTATAAATGAAAACAGTGATGTAATATTTGTTTATTTGTAGATGCACCGGCGTTTTTCAACCAATGGGTCTCGACCCGAAATGGGTCGCTTGGCACATTTAATGGGTCGCGCGAATTGCTCTCGAGACAAATATATTTTTTTGAAAATATACTACAAACATATGATGAACTTTCAAAACTTATCCAATGCCATTAAAATCGAACGCCGTTACCGATACTGTAGTTCGTATTATTGAAATAATAATTTTGTGGTTGTGTTATTTTATTCGTAAATAACAAACAATGTTGGGCATTTTCTTGTTTCCATTTTATGACTTTATTATGAAAAACGAGAATTCCAATAAAAATACCGGAAGAAACCTGGACTGGCCACGGTTCGATCAACGACATGACATAGCAGTGCGTAGGTCACATGACACGGAATGGAAATCGGCCAAGTTGTGCCGCGTATAGCTAGGTCGATGGAATAGCAGCAGCTACTGCTGGTGCTGGGTTAATATGTCATCACTGCGTGAGATCAAAATCGTTAATAATTAAATAATTTTTACTCATGATGTCTCAGGGTAAATTGATATGGCATAATATAGTCGGTAATTGCCGTCCAAGAGAATCATTGATATAATAGAGCACGTCATCGCCAATCAAAATAATTAGAAGCCAAGGTAGGTAGAATGTTATTTGTCAGGAAGGATTAAAAATGCAATAAATTTCACTTTAGACGGAATGATGCCTAATGGTTTTGACGTATGGGCGTGACATATTGCTGAAAATTGCACACTGTAACACTGTCAGAATACCAATAAACTTCAAAAGAACGCCCCGAAACAAATTGTAAATATAATATGTATAAGGATATACATAATGCATACGTATACAGAGTTACAACATTATAAAAATTGAATCAATCAAAATGTTGCCCGATAAGTAGAAAAAGTTTTAAAATAAATAAAAACGAATAAGTAATGCCAGTTCAAAATTTAAATTTGGAACGCTTTTTCAAATCTGACATTCTTTCGTTTTCAGCCATTCCTTAATTAAATAACACACACGATCATAACACGATAATACTAACTATCGAAATAAACAGTCCAGGAGAAACGGAACAACGTTTTAAAAGTGTGTCATTAGTAGAACAAACTAATATCTGATTGTGATTATAGCGCATTTCTAATTTCCATTGAAAAATCCCTGTAGCCGATAAGTTAGCGTGCGCGCTTAGGAACCGGAGATTGAGGGTTCGATTCCCATAGCTACCGGATATTTAAAAAATCATAATATAGTACTGGGTGTAATTATCATTATATACACTTGATTGCATCAATGTGTATGCCAATTTTTGGATAATTAATTTTTCGTACATTCCTATTTAATTGTTTTTTTTCCATATTTTTCTTAACAATACACTTACAAAGCAGAGCTCTTATTAAGATTGAAATAATTAACTCAATAATTATTATTCATTTTCTCTCACATGAAACGGATTAGGTCGAGAAAAAAAATGTCTTTGTATAGATATATATGTAATATGTAAGTACATATTTAAGAAAAATGGATTCGTCACATTCATCGCATGCAGAATAAATTATATTTAAATGTGTATCCTAGGGTTGGCAGACATATGTGCAATGTTTTTAAATTAGATAATCTATTTCTGTGGTTCACTTTCGCTATTATGTGAACACCGTAGGCCGTCATTGAAAACATATTCTCCTTGACACTGTGACATCACCATCCCACAATCCGCGCCGCACAATGTGCTAAATTGATGTTATTCAGCCGAAACACCTTGCTTTGAAAATGTTCCATGATCAGTGGCACGCAGAATATTATATAAAATCTAAATAATCATAATATTTAGAGCCAGTGGTTCTCACGTGAAATTTCACTGTGGCCGCATTATAAAAATCACCGGTCCT
>JAGVSQ010000202.1:0-48343 GCA_022683975.1 Rhyacophila evoluta
CTGCGTGTGTGGCAATTTAACATTCGACTTCATATATGTTACACTCTGGTAATTGCAACGACCTGTATAATGATATAAAATTGACTAAAGGCCGGTTCTGGGATTTATATTTGGTATGCATTTGAGTCTTATATCATACGTTTCTTAAAATATTTTACTGTATTTAGAATATTTGTATTTATATCTGAGCCGTACTATAATTAAAAATGTGGATGAAATATCGCTCATGACAAAGCAATATCTCGTATACCACAAAAAAATACAAGAGGTGAAAAAACTTTGTAACATGAAATCATTTTTTAGTGTCATAATTAAATTAGTTATTAAATTGAAAATATGGTATTCGATATTATGGTAGTGGTAAGAGTTTTTTTTTATCTTCTGTAAAATGTGTGCCGGAGTGTATACAAGGTATTGCTTTGTCATGAACGTTATAATACGAGTGTTGACCACGCATTGCAATTATCGATTGAAATACACTTAATAAAACTCAATTTTAAATTCAACTCTATTTTGAATATCGACGCTTACGTGTACATAAAACTTTATCCGCGAACCTTATTTCTTCAGGCTGTATTTATACTGGTTCATATGCATGTACAATATTTCATACTGCCTATGTTTACTTTTTTTTAAATATTTACCACCGGAAAGTTGAAGTCAAATATCTTACATTCTAAATTATTTAAAACTGGTGAACTTCCATATGTTCCATTTACTCACATATGAAAGTTTACCAGTTTTAAATAATTTAGAATTTAAAATAAATTTCCACCAAGCACCATCAGTCAAAAATATTAATTATTCAAATATCCTATGTTGAAGTAAACTGCCTTCAAAAATGGATTGACTATTTATTATATCATTATTTTTGATTAGATACAATACATATTTGGTACTGAAACTTAAAGGTTTGCCACATAAATGATACATAAATCGTATATTATTAATCAAAATAAATTATATTCGTCGTTAACAAGCAAAATCTGATTGCAGAATAATATTAAATTAAAAAGTATATTCGTTGAAGGTTTCTTGATCTTTGACAGATATGGATTCCATCCTGTCGTTGCATTATGCAACTAAATTTGGAAGGCAGGTATTTATTCGTTCACGTTATTGCCGTATTTTATATTCCAGTATGGAGGAATTAATTTGTTATTTGATTTAGGTAAGAGATACAAAAACTGATATTATCTCCATGCTATGATAGTTTTATTTTTCATTCATGTGAGGCCAAAGCGAAACTGCAAATATGATTCACATACAATAAATTATATTCTAAGGAAGTAGGAAAGCATTAAATTTAATGAACGATAATAGAAATATGAAAGGCATAGGCAATAATTAGTACTGTGTTTCGCAAAATTGGCGAATCATAGAGTCAATTATTTTCAAGCGGCTTTATGTAAAAGTTTTCATTTCAATTTAATTCGTGAACACATCCTGTTTATTCAATTACAGTTCAAATAATACATTAAATGTATATGGTAATGTTTTTTTTTAAATTGCATTCAATTTATATTATGTTGATTTCGAAATAAGATCTTAGATTTCAAACTCATAATTATACGATATAAAAGTCAAAGATACTGGTGCAAACTGCCGGAAAGAATTGTTCAACATATTCTAAATGTAATAGCGCGATGATTGGATTTAAAGAAACCCACAACTCAAATCAAACCAAATAAAAACTTGATAACACAATGAACCGAGAAATACGAGGGTACGTTTGTAAAATGTCAAAGAAAACGTTATGGTTCTATTGTTTGTCTAACGTTTTAGCCCCCATCTATGACTCCTGGGCATCAGTCTGTTTATCATGGTGCCTCGCAAGACCTACAGGTTACAGGACGTGGTCAGAATATCAAAGACATCTTAGCGTTGAATTTTATCCTCGTACACTATAAAGAGGCAAACAATAAACGTATTGAATTGCCGCTTAAAATGATTTGCATGCGGATCGTAATCCATCGGGAGAGAATATAATGATTCATACATAGTACACATATTGATTATAATTATGTTCAGCGATTCAGCGAAATAAAAAATAAATATTAAGTACTCATTCTTGATAATGTATTGACTCATCAATAATTTTGATTGAGACATACTGCACGTCCCAGTTATATATCAATTTTGACACATCGATGTAAAGTTTTGTGATTTTAAAAAATGTAGCCGAGAGATAAGCGTCTCTGTTTTGAAGCCGAATATTGCGGGGTTAGATTCGACAACTGCAATGAATTTTTCAAATCAAAAAATGCAGGACTGGATGTCTATTCGGCCGAGCAATCGTATGCTAACCAATTCTTGTGAAAAATAACTAGTCTTCATATCAGTATCATCAGTCTTCAAAGAATATATATGCATATTTATATTCTTTAAGCAAACTTGGCCTGTGTAATTGATATTGCATATTTATAAAGAATTGCCTTTTAATAAAGTCGACCGCTTCTTGATAATGGAACCCCGGGATACGCCTAATTAATACCGAGTATAATGTGATGACGTATGATGGTGGGCGTATTTGGTGTCGTTTTATTCGTATAGTGAGTGCGTTGCAATATTGGCTAAATATTTTGCTAATTTTTTTAGTTATATCTTCTTGTTATCAGTGTATCTCGATAAATAGATTGATGATGAAGTGCATATTATATTTATAATACATTGGTTTAGGTAGATTGAGAATATAATTATGGTATAATCAATGGCGATACTATGGGAATTTACGGACTTTCGTGGGGAGTTAGTCTAATAAATTATAACATAATATCAAATAAAACAACAATCTATATCACAGTCGTGATGCCGATAACTCTTAACGCGAGTTACAAATTGACTACCATATCTTTTCTGTATACTCGTCGTTTAAAACTTAGATTCGAACGTGATCCAATGAATTATTCATGAAACAAAATAAGCAGTCATGTTAAACAGAACATTATGGAATTATCAAATTTAAGTGGCGCAATTTGTAAACTAAAAACATACTACTATGCATCGTAATATGAGTTCGTTAAAAATTAAATAATAACCGTTTTGGGAGAACAATTATCTTCAATATGTAGTTAATTACGAAGAGGTCAGTAGTATACTGAGTTAAGTAAGATTTACGGTGTAATCCTTCACTATGAAATTTTTTTAGTATACCAAAGTACTGCTTTCATGTATTATTATAATTAAATCACATTTTGAGAAAGTTTAAAGCAATGTTTGATACATTTGTTTGAAATTAAAATATACTGCACATAGGTTCCTCGTAATTTAATTTTTTGAGAGACGATAATTTCATATATTCCGTGCTACTACTATTGGAAGACGTTTTTAGTTAGTTAGAATAATTTACTAGGCAAATGAAACCAAAGATATGAAAAGTGGAAAGCTAAAAAAAACACTTCACGGCAATCGGAATAAAACTGTTCTGACGAATTTAGCTTTCAGTGAAACTTAATATTTTCATAGAATGCCGTAAAAAATAAAATAGCCTCGTAGGCTTACGTATGGTTAATTTATTCGTATTTTACAACGTATTTCTATTTTTTTTTTTAATAAATTAGACACTAAAAATGTACATGTTTATTCAATTCACACAGTTTCGGGTGGCTATTCACCTCACTGTTCGAGTGCTTGCCTTTGCCGATCACATTTAATAGAGGTATATTGTGAAACTTGTAGGGATTAATCTATATTTATCTGTATTTACATTAAATATTACAATATATCATATGTTCTTGTATCGACTGTATTTGCAACACAAACAAGAAGCCAGCCGCCTGTGCTCATAATATTATTCGCTAAAAATCCTTATCTTGAACGTTCTTGATAATGGCCCACTTTTAAAACATAACGCGTTTCCCCAACAAACCGTTATAGCAATCACCGTTAATAATAGTAATTGAAATTATGTTTTTTTTTTAACTCATCCAGCAACACATAGCTGTCATATATCAAAATACTCATATACATCGAACACGGACCATTAACTATCCATTGTCAGTTCACATACCATAATAAAAAATCAAGTTCAAGTTCAAGTCAAGTGTATTTTATATAAACTTAATTCAAATAGTCATTCAATTATTAATTATTGTGGTAAAAAAAATATTTAATACATGAATTGACTATTCCTCGCGTCCACGTTATATCTGCTATTTAATTAGGCGTATTTTGGAAACCGGGGGTTATAATAATATTATTATATATTTATTAATTAAAAGTTATTTGATTATGTTCTACTGTACTGAAGTCTCAAAATACATCATGTAGTATTTCCGAGAAATTATCATCATGTATTATGCAATTGTTTTGATATTACGCTGGAGTCGGCGTTTTGTTTCAATTTACCGTAACCCGCGCTTGATTCGAAGGTAGCTCGCTTACAATATTTTCGTATTCAATAATTATTTAGTATATACTTATCTCGTGTATGCATTCAGTTGTGTTTTTCAAACTTTTTGAATTAAATAAATACACGTAATTTATTCGTTCAAATAATATTATGATTACCGGTTTAATGCAATCAAGTGCTAGCTGTGCAATCGATTACAATATTGAAACGTAAAGTATATTTAAACATATAATTTAGGTGCTTTCTTTACAGATTTCCTTACTGTATCGTATTGGTTAGTCTAATATGTATAACCACACGGTTTCTATCGAACCATAATTTGACGGATAATAAATATTCAATTGTTTCACGATGCAGTCCTGCAAAGTATACTAAAACCTCAATTAATTCGGATACATCGACTCTGTCGAAAGGAAAAAGTCATTAACTCTCAGTGTTTTGAAAAGTGGTTTTGTTTTAGAATCATAAAGTACATCTCTGAATGCACGTTTTGTCAAAAGCAATCAATCCGCAAATGGGGAATTATTATCTAAATTTTTACTATAGATTTTTAAGAAAGAAGGATCTAGTAAGTTTGCATGCAGGCGAGAGGAATCAAACCCCATTCACGGCATTATTGTTTTGTGATTGTTAATGCCTTTTGCCTAAATAAGGTCGATATGAAACATATTTATTCTAAGTTATCTTTTGACTATGATGCATAATATTAATGCTTACATATCGTTGCCGTACTGGTAGAAGTTGGTAAGTAACAAAAAGAAGTTTGCAAGAAACAAGCGAGAAAGCAGCAAATGAAAACTTGACCTTTAATTATAGAGTCTACGGCCTCGATATATACATACTACTAGAATTATATAAGTAAATATCAAGAGTATATACTCTATCTTTAAGGGTCTCATTTTCATATGCTGTTTTCCCAAGCAGCGTCTGCCAGTATGGTGACGACATGACATAATAAAATTTTGTTTAAATACGTTTGTAGTATTGCACTTTTGTAATATGCACTAAATAGTTTGTCTGATTATGAGTTGTCTTTACAGTTTGAATGGTACTTGGAAGCACTAATCAAAATATTGTGTTATAAAGATGAAAGCATTTGATGCAATACGAGGTCATATTACATCTCTTCGTTTGTTAGTTCTTTACCGTTTGGTGTGTTCAAATGATTATCAGCACACTGTCCCAAGAAATTAACGGCTACACTTTGAACTTAAGCAACATTTTTTTTACTAATGAAATAAAAAAAAATAAAGCCTTGGCTTTTCATTATGATTACATTTAGATGTTCGCTACCATCTCTAATTTTAAGAGTAGCTATGGCAAGTAAGCCAACATAAGTTGATTTCAAATAAAGAAAAAGAAAACCACGACGGCCAATCAAATTGATTTCAGGAAAGTAACCAAAATTACGTTTTCTATACCATGTTTGCTCTGAAAGTGGAGAATATGGTTCTCCGCAATGTGAAGACCATGTCTTGAAAGATTATTTTCTGCGAGAATTGTTTATCAATCAATTGCTCAACCCGATGGACATCTAGTCCTGCATTTTTGGATATTAATGCATTAATTTCGTCGGTAATAAAGTAAGTTTCTCTGTTATATTCAGTGAAATTCCCAAAAATACAAGGAGATAAAAATACGAGATTTCGTATATTAAATTATAATATGTACACAATTTATTTTCATTCGACCTTGTTAAATTGGTGTAAGTGCAGGTGTAGTTTTAGAATTATTTGCACATTTTGACCAAATCACAAATCCATAGAATATAATAATTATTTTTTATGGTTGATATGCAATTTTATTAATATGTAGACCTGTGGTACAGGTATACAAATAATGTACAGATTCAAAAGAACGTCGTTTCCTTTGAATCACAATTATTAAACACGGAAAACGTCTTTAGTAACCCGTTTGTTGCATGCATGTGTGATTCATGAAATAGCTTGGCTACAATCAGCACCGGGTAAATCCGATGCAAGAATTCCTTTTGAACTGAAGCATATCCACGTGGCGGCAACTCGCTTGTTAGTTTTCTTTTTGCATGCCTCTAGAATCCACTCTTTTCAGATTTAGTGTTACCAGATGCTATTTTGTTATTATCAAATTTTTACTTATATGGTATTTCTTTTTAAAATTATAGTTAGATAAATGCATGTACATATTTTGTTATCAAAGTTCACAATATATTCATTTGGTTTATAAATTAAGAGTTTATCGGCGACTTGTTGGTACTCCTTGGTTGCTGGTGTTTTTGAAGTATGGCGATTTTTATAATTGTCATCATGTTCTGTGCTTTGGAATCTACTATTATAAAAGTTGTCCCAAAATTAGAGAACACTAAAATTTGCCGCCACTTTTTTTGCGACAAAACCAGAATAGACATTGTTCTTTGCTGTTGTGAAATTCAGTATACAATCAAATAACGTTTAAAAGTTATGAAAATCTTTTAAAGTGATAAAGTGCAAATTTTAAATGTCAGCTCATTTTGGGACGTCTAATATTACTTATACGAATATCTGACATTCTCGAATTTCAACGTATAATATTCTGTCTTGTATAATATACAGTATATTATTATGTTTATCCATATAAATATTTCTTCCTCTTGACCCATTCATTATGTGGTTTACATTCATGTAACTTTTCCGATCAATTTTGTTTTTTATTGTATTGTAACTTAAGTAAATGGAATTGACGTTTTATTTCTAATGATTTGATTGTTATGTATATGATACATTAAATCATGCGAACACGTTGATTCAATAATTAAAAAATATGCTTTAAAATGGCTTCTTATTTTTTGTGAAAACAAATTGCACACAGTTGAAGCTTTTGGCGATACGTAAATATTTTTGCGTTTTATGACGGCTGAAGAATATCGTGTAGCTGGTCACCAAAAGATGATGCGCCAGTGACTTTACTGCGCTATCGTGTAAAATGTGCGAGTCGCGTAAAATGAATAGCTATATTGAAATAGGGTATGATTGTGCTAAGATATGGCAACACGGTTGACCACAATCTTCATGTAACATGCCCGGTGTAACGGATATATCTCCACGGCATTGACCTTACCGCGAGGTAGCCACTGTCTGCAGACGCTGGTAAAAGAATCCACAGAGATCATTTTTGCTTAACTTAACTCTGAACGTGGTGGATGAAGCGCGAATGGAGATTGGCGAATTAGCTTTCCTCGACGTTACGTGGCGTTGGTGCAGGGCTTATTCTTCTCACTAAATTATATTTCTGACGTAAATTAAGTTTCCTTGAGTTAATTAGATCTGTAAGCTTAACTCAAAGTAACTGTACGATCTGCTTACTATTATTTATCCGGGCTTAAATCCCGTAGTTATAAAATATTATATGATACGCTTTCGATTTGTATTTGTTCTCAAGGCATGAGCTGAAGATTTCGTGAATGGGTTACCTAACACTCCTTGTAAACTATGTTAAAAGCATTATATTGTATGTTGCATGTGTGTATTTTCATAATAATCGATATAATAATATAAATATTTATTTAGTTGACACCCCTGTCAATGGTCAAGGTTAAAAAGCGCAATTCATTACCATACCGACCGTAGGTGGCATTGTTGTATCGCCTCACCATACATTCTTATTTCATTATTTACAATTTCCATACTCCATCATAGCTTGACATCGTCGTGTTCGTGCTCCGTGCGCGGACGCATTATAATATTCGCGGTTTTATCGAGACTTTCACCCGGAGCTTTATGACCGCAATATTTTTCGCTGGTTTGTTTTGTTCATTCTATTTTATGGCTATTCACTACTCTCCCACGTGCTTAGAATCATAGAGTGCTAAATAAATAATATCGTTCTAAATTTGAAACGATCGATCAATCAAACTATTAAAAACAATGCCGGGTAAATACGATTACAGACGTTATCACCACTTGACTTTACAATCTTGTGTTTTTTTATTCTTATCGCGGGCAAAGGATTACCTTTACATACACGTATATACCAAAATACTTTAAAATTATATTTCAATACATCAGATATTTCGTGATAATCTATTGTTCGTTTTTGAGAAAAAATATTCTAACGAAACATTCAAGGTTTTTAAGAGTTAGGCCGCGGCGACGATAGCAGAGCGACCGTAACAGAGATGCAAAATAGCTATACATAGATATAGGTGAGTGAGCAAATTCAGCAGGGCGACAACACGTTGTCGTCACAACTTACATACTCACTCGCCTATTTATAGCTATTTTGCATCTCTGTTTCCGTCGTTTCTTCGCCGTCACTCAGTCACCGCGGCATCTATCGGGCCCGCGGTCCAACTGATTCTCCGTAGTTCTACTCAAAAATCAACAAAATATGATATCTTGTTCCTACATGTTTATTGACGTTCGCTTGGTTCGAACTTAATTCGAAAACTGAAAGTTGAAGATCTAACATTTATGTTTCATTGCCCTTAGCAATTTAATTATATAATATATTTGATATGTTGGTATAATGTCGTTGAAAATGAGGAGATAAGAGACCAGACCATGCAGCCACTAATCACTGACAAAGTGAAGCTGCGACGCTGGTCCTGGCTCGGCCACATACTGTGATTGCCTCAATAAAGTCTTAATCTGAACTGCATATTCATTAAGCCGACCAGCTCTCGGCGTCCTGGAAGGCAGCTAGATACAATATATGAAATGTATTAATGCAGGTATGACCTTAGAGGGTGCAAGAATACTGGCGGGCGACGGGGATTCTTTTGGAGGTGTTGCGTCCATATGCTTTACTTAGGAAGCGGATGTGGAAGAAGAATAATATTTATTAAACGTTTTATGCATTCGATTCTATTATTTCTTAAGGCGATAATATTATTATAAAAAAGAATTTGTAACTACAAAAATATTTGTATTCTTGTCTGCTATTTACAATTTACAACTACCAATAATATCATATGAAATTTGGATATAAATATATCAGTAGTTATGTATGGTAGTGAACAGTAGTCAATTTCTGTTGGTACTACTGGACAGCTGTCTTCCTTTTTCAAGATTTTTAGAAAAACTAACCGCAGACAGATGTGAGTACATATATGTATGCACTTGCAATACACATTGACATATTATTGAGATTGAGTATGCTGGATCAAGGTGTTCATTATAAGTGTGTTTATATAGAAAGTACAGTACAGTCTTTTATTCTTTTCCACGCGTATTATATATTTATTTTCGGTTTCGTCTGTACGTACTTACATCATAATATATTGATTAATGAAACCTTACTTAGATTTTTAAAAAATGAATTGAACGGGTGTAATATTTTGTGTTATCATTTTTATACGATGTTATTCCACCAAAAATAACATTAAACTGATTTAATTATAGGATGACGGTAGGTAATACGTCTGTCAAATGGACTTAAGGATGATGCGTAGAAACTGCTTCGCGTGCAGGATCTGCCAGAGACCGCTGAATGTTAAGGAAAGCGTGAAAAGATAATCAAAGACGATAATGAGGAAGATAAATAAAAAACAGGCTACGTCAAAAAATGACAATTAGGCAAAATGCAACAAAGACGTTCACTATTTATTTTAATATATAAGTAATTTCGCGATGTTTATAATAAAGAAAAGTAGCTTACTAAATTAAACACCTTTGAAAAATATTTTTGTTCACAAACTGAGATTCATGTATATTTTATTATGTGTAATATATCGGGATGAGATAAATTTGGAAGCGATATCTTTAAAATGAAATTATTTACAAGCGGCATTGTAACGTGCTTGTGGATTTCGAGTAGACAAATGCTCCTATAGACGATTTCAAGCTTAATATGTAAATGAAAGTCACCTGCACTTTTCTCCAGTGCACTTTGGGACTTAAGTGATATACGTACAATCTGCAAAGTGCATGCCTAGGTTATTATAAGTTTTCAAAGTCTCTTCACGACGTTGATACTTATAAGTAGATTAAAACGCAGACTCTTTGAACTGCCACACGAAAGTATGGCAATAGGTAGACATATATATACTTGGCAAAGTTGTCACTTGCTAAATTCCCACGTTACTTAAATAATTATCCACCTCACTAAAAGGGCGCTTTGAAATTTCATGTTCACGGAATCTGAACAGATACGCTATAGTTTTTTTATGCGTTCGCAGATTTGCGAATTAAAGATTAAACGTCTGCTAATTTTACCATGTCCTATCCGACCTTGAAGTATATGAATCTCCTCAGTGTGCCAACTTATATTTATTTATTTCGCGAGAATTGGTATCGCAGTCCTGCATTTTTTGAAAACTTTATATGGAGAGTGGGATGTAAAACCTTGACATTCGATTCTGACGCGGATGTGCTTATCAACTCGCCTATCGATGCAAAATATGAATATGGTGATATTTGCCCATTTAGCTGTCGGAAAAAAAGATACAATAATCTTAAATATACCACCTTTCTTACCCAATATTACGCGTGCCATTTAAAAACAATTTAACTTTAAGACAGACATAAAAAATCGTTGTTAAAATACTTCATAGTAACTGCTAATATATCGTTGCTGGGTATAGAAGTGGCCAAATATGAATACACCGTTTAAAGATTTGGAATCGATAAGAAAGTGTACATTTTTACTCAAAACAAATCGAAAGATGTTCGTTATCTTGCTTCATTTTTATTATTTACAGTTTAGTTTGATTCAAGTATACTATAAAGTGGCCACACACGCTCATGAAAACTTGCACAAGTATGAATGAACCATGGCAAAAATACGGCGACCATGTGTTAAAGGATTTACGATATTATAAAATTGTTATTTCATTGTTTCCGTTTATGAACCTCACAAGAAGAGTGATAAATTAAAAAAAAAACGGAATTCAGTTCAGACTTGAGTCTCTTTAACATTAGACAGAAATACTAACTATCAATTGAATAAATTTACTACCATTTTCATTTCGTTCATATCACCAATATTTTTTCAATAGTGAAATTGTGCATACCATTTTTTAAATTTCATTTTGTAATTTAAACTATTAAATTTCAAAATCCACAGTGGATTTTATCGGTCAAATCGAGCATGTTAATATTAAGTAATAACAATAATTGAAGCATCTCATATCAATGAATGGTTTATTTGTTATTTCATTTTTTGTCGGTAGATGGCCGGTCTTATAGTTTATATAAAATACATGTAGGATTACCTAAAATTAGTAGATGTTCCGTTTTCAGGGAAAAAATAATGGTCACACACAAAAGATGTGTACGCAACTTTGATCGTGTATAGCCCCCTTAATAATTGAAGTGATTCATTGAATTGATAGAAGGTACGGATTGATGAACTGCGTGGCTATTGATTTAAAACGCACGTGATTTTCTATGCAGCCACGGATACCAATTCTGTCCTCCGATAGGGAACGAATGATTCGCAAATGCACGTGTTTATTCGCCGCAGTACAGTGCGGCAAACAGTATTCTGCCTCGATTTTGTTAAATAAGGGCTTCTTCACAGTAACAATTCAATCTCACTGTGAAGCTGTAAAAACTCATCTGGTTGCCAAGAGGCATTAGTATCCATTAAAACCAGCTTAAATACCGGTTTATGCAAATACTGTAGCTGTTAAGAATTTTATCAGCTTGCCGGTGACCCAAAATGAACGTTTAAAATTAATTTTCTCGGAAATTTCTTCGATATCATCTCTTCGCTTGTAGCCTTATTTTAATGTTGAATAATTCATATCGTTTTTTGATTATTGCAAAGTCACGATGTCTACCTATGAGTAATGAAGAATGTGAGAAACATCACATCTAGGCGAGAATTTATTTTACAAATAGCAGATTTAATATCGTTAGTTTTTTTATCGAAGAAATTAAATGAAATTTAAAGTAGCTGTAAATAACTATGTCATGGAAATCAATTAATTCATTATAAAAAAAAAATATAACATTTGACAAATGAATATTTATAAAAAAATATCAATCACTGAAATGGAGTTTAATCAAATTTATGTTGCTTCAGTTAACGTAATTGATAAAATTAATACTATGGAGCCACTATAATGCTAAGTTTAGCACATAACTTGGAGGATTTACCGACTTAAAGGATAAACGTATCAAAGTCGAGTTCCTCGTATTTTCATACATGGCTTTTACAGCTTCAGCGTGGATTATTTTACCATAAAATACATTTTATACTCTTTGAAAATCTCTTATGTTGGGCTTATTTTAGGTGTATGAATGTTGACAAATTTAAAATCACATTTCGTTGTGCTCGTTTAATATTATTCGCCGAATGTAACTTTCGTCGAATTATGGGATGTTTGACCATATATTATTTATAGAATTGCGTTTAAAACAATTGTAGTATTGTAGAATTTAATTTTGAAAGAATCATAACATGATTATTTCATTAATCGATCACATTTTTTCCCCACCATTATATTACAATAAATTATACAACCAGGCACACTGATCCAGAGCCTGAAATATATATATATATACTATACTTTTTATGTTTGGTCTTTGTACAATCCAGTAATCTTTAACATTTTTTAACACATTTTCAATGTGTATAAAGCTTTATTGCCTTTTATTTTGACGGAATTCTGACCATACCGTGGGAAGATATTTTTTATTAGCAAATTATTTTTTCTTCAATCCTCGGCTACAGTGGGGGCTTTAAGGCTCCGACACACTGAATGCGATCTGTCGCGGCGACCAGCGATCTAGCAGCGAATTAGCCTTGATGCGATTGATCGCCTGTGTGAGATACGACGACGCATACTGTTAGATGGCCAGTCGCCGCGACAGATCGCGTTGAGTGTGCTGGAGCCTTTACCGCTACAATGTATTAATTATTTACTACATATTTTGAACGAGTATATGTAATATAGTCAGCGGTAAAAAGTGTATATACGAGGAATAATAATCTAAACCAACTAAAAATTAGATAGTGAATACCAGTAGTTTTAAAAATGAATGTAATTGTTAGTTGGTTCTCGTTTTTTGAAATAGCGAGACATAATTTTAAATGAGATGTTATTTTCCATGGCCTTTTTGTAAATACCCATTTTATCTTGCATTTATTATGCTCTATATTTAGTATAGTATTAATTTGAAAGTTTTCATCCATCATCTCCAGTCGATGTGTATGTTTATATTATATGTAATTTTGTGCAATAGACAAGCATACTTATGTTTTATTATATTTATAACTTAGTTCGAATAACTTGTGGAAAGCGTAAACTGGCCTGTTGTACTTGGAATAATGTGATCACGATAGCTGAAATATGCGATGCACTGATTCCTAAGTAAAGATTGTAAATAAATAGCATCAACTTTTTGCATACAAAATAAAACGAAGTCTATGTAAGCCATGTGTATTGTTTAAATTGGTATTCAAAACTATTTGAAATTTACAAGAATTCTATATTGAACGTTATTTGAGATACCGATTTTGTTTACGTTGCCAATGTTCTCAACGAACCCGTTTATTTCCAAATACCTTGTCAGTTTCTGTTTGTGGTAATTACATTACATCAAATTAATATATTTTATTTTATTTTTTTATACCTCGAAAAATATTTATCAGTACGTGAATAACATTATAAAATATAAGAGTGCTTTGAGTATTAGTGATATCAATATTTAATTTACTAAATCTAAGGTGGAAGGTCCTGGAATTTTGAATAAACCTGAATAAACTAATAAACTAATAAAACAACAAAAAATCATGCCTGGGATGAACACTGTAGGTAAGGTAGTTGGACTTCGCGAGAAAATCTAAGATGAAATGATACGTCAGCCAGCCTCTAAAGATCAAGAACCGACACTGTGACTGGGCGGTACACATGCTGTGGATGTTTTCAGAGGCCCTGCATGACCTTGTTTCCAACCGGTGAGTTTCCAGCAGTCCTGGAAAACCGTCGGATACTATTCATTCGGAGTTCGAAGGGATGTTGGCATGACCTGGTGCAAACGATTGGTGCGTGATAGGAAATCACGGAGGCGCCTTGTAATACACCATATATCAAGTGGACATGGTGAAAGAAAGAATATACATTTTTTTTAATAGTTCAAAGTAAACAATTGTAATACCGAAAGTTTATTTCGTGTTGAGTATCTTAATGTATGTGGAATAGTATGTATGGAAGTAGTATGTATGGAAGTAGTATGTGGAATTAGAGATGATGTTACGGGGTTTACGGGTAGACGAACTTTAAAGCATATTTTAAGGATCTTGGCATTACCGTGAGTACGCCATGACAGCTGAAAGTAAGCGTGTTGCAAGAGTAAAGTTCCAAATGTAAATGAGGTTGTATGCCTGCGGCCTTTACATCCAGCCGCACGTTTCACACATTTAACACCGATAAAATGAATATTAACACTGTGTAGTCAAGGTGACAAGTCATCGGACTAATTCAGAAGTGAATAATTAAGCATTGTTTTTTTTTAATTAATGAGTATCTTATGGTGGAGAAAGAAGAATTATGTATGTATTAGTTTTATCTAAGCTTATTTGATTAGGATTTTTAATAACATATTTTCTTCTACATAAGTCTCTTACGAAAAACAGAGAAATCCTAAAGTATTAAACACAATTTTGCGACGGGTTTTTTTATGTGTAAAGAGCGGGTCATCGCAAAATCGTCGTTCGGAGATATTTTTTTCCTAAAAATATGATTGATATGCTTTCAATATACTGTAACTTTTATGTTACATATATTATTAAACATCATACAAAAAAAAATCAATGTATCTTAAGATTTACTACAGTTATATATTTTTTTTCAAAATGCTAAAAAAATTGCGACAGTTTTTTTCGCGAATTAATTGGAAATTTTGTTAGTTATTAAAGGGTTAACGTACAATCTACGTACATATTGTTTTGTGTTATTGTGGCTTAGTATTTCGTCAGCATGACACTAATTAAATGATGTTAAAAATATGAAAATAAAATAAACGTTAATTCAATTACCTAATTCATTACTGTTTATTTTTAGTAAGTAAAATAAATACGCTGTGTTGCTGATAACCATATTAAAAACTGTACACACGTAAGGCATTTGTGTAAATACCGAAATAGCTATCAACCAGTGATTGTTATTATTGTGTAGGGTGATATTATTGAAATAATGATATTCAATCCAAAACAGGCTAATTCGGTTAGTTAAATTGTAATTTATCTAATAAATGTTTACAAATGCGATGCACAGATATGGAAACTCGGTGTAAATTTGAACATTTTATATTATTTTCTTTGTTGTTTTTATATCCTCTACCTTAAAATTGAAATAAATGTTTGCAAGTTGGATTTCTCTGTTGTGCAATATTCCTGTTGCAAAGTTAAAACGAGACGTTTGCGTTCGTCGGTTTCCGTCGTCTGCCTCGAAAATTGGCCGCGTGAAACTCTTTTCCTTCTGTTTTGCACTGTTTGCCAGGAGATTTTCTCAGAAAACTTTCAACATTTACCCATGCTATAGGAAGCTGGCTCAAATTATGAAACATATCCTAGCATCCAGATAGCGCCTTCGGCCATTCTGGAAAAGCAGACAATATCCGAACGACCGACGTATTGTTGTTTCAGAAGTCTGGAGATTTTCCAAACACTTACTTACCAGCGAAAGAAATATACAAAATAGGTGATACCACTCGAATTCGAATTGATATTCAAGTGAGCTGCTGGATCGCCTCTGGGCTTTATCGCATAATAAAATAGGTTTTGAATAAATTACATAGTTTTGTCACTGATATACTATGTCTCCAGAGATGCCAACAGCCTTAGTTGCCGTAGATTGTGTGATTATGTTATTCATACTCGCATATAATAGGTCTTTACATTTGCGATTTTGTTTATTTGACGGTACCAGAGATTTATTAGTTTGTATATTAAATCTGAAATGCAAATTTGCTACACTACGATGTGTTTGAACATATATTATTTTCTGCTGATGAATAGGTAACATCATATATATACACAGGACTCTCTTTTTATTTTAAACGGTAGATACGTTTCACACAATATCGTGTAAAGAAGTATAGGTACTAATATAAAATAAAAATGGTGGATAGGTTTCCTTGCATAAAAATCACTGGATATCAAAAAATAAAATTCATCGTTGTTTATTGTATTTTAATTTTAATAAAAAAATACTTACAAAGATTATTCACTATCAAATACTAGAGAGCCCGTTTGATTGCACTTGGGACGACATAGGTTTTCATTAATATCCAGAGCCTGTATAATACTGCTTTTCAAATTTTCGGGTTAACTGCATTAAAACAAAACAAATGGAGGGATGCAGCACCGCGTAAAAAGAGAGTTATTTCAGTATCTTTGTAAAATTACAATATCTGCCAACTGTATAGCGAATGGTGCTTTAATTTTGTGGATATTAATAAGAAAAACTTGCATAGTATTTCAAATATAATAATGTAGGTTTATTGATTTGTTGCCAATATCTACTGTCGACGGGGAGACGTTTGTGACAATATGATTTTTAGTTAATAATAATCCCGGATTGAACTGCATGTTCAATGAGTTAATTAATTTCTTGCCAACCATTTCATGTCAAAAACAATCAATTTCTTATGATAAGTATTCACATTGCGGTGATCGATATGCTCCACATTCGGGCCTTATATGTTATATATTTGACAAATCTTTTTCTATTCCTATTTATTTATGTAAATTTATTATTTTAAAAAATAAAATTATCCATAAATACTAAAACAAAACCTATTTACGAGTTTGACAACAAATGTTAACATTGTATAATACGTCAAAATCTTTTTTTTAATTCTCAAAATACTTTAATTCTATGTTGAATTCACAGCTTTTTGTTTGTTTTGTAAGTTTTATAAATAAATTCAGCAAATCTAGATGTTTCATTTTTATTGTGTAGTCAGGAGAGAAAGTGTCGATATTTATGTACACTACTATTAAGTTGTGTACATGAATGACATTCAAACTAACTTTTTTTAAACGTTATTGGTTATGGTCAAATAATAATGAAGCGCTATGAATTCAAAACTAATTACGTCAAGGATACGTTTTCATTTATATCTATTCCTGTTTATGTAATACAAATTAACACAAAACGCTACTCTCCTAATTTAATACTGACCATTGCTATGTCACATAAAATTTTATTACAATTACTTTCAAATGTTTGTAATTATTTCAAGGGCTGAAATAATTTTTCTCTCGGGAAAAGGTTTTAATATTGTAATTACTTGCAGTCAAACAGATACAAAGGCGCGTTGACTTAATGTGTAGGTACAAGCTGTCCCTTCATTTCCAAATAATAGGGTGGCGCTGCAATCGATAGAGAGCCTTGTTTTTTTTTGCCTTACCCTTTTTGTATTAACATTTTAATTAGCCCTAAGGGTGTGTTTTCCTTCAACATTATTAGGACTAATTTATTTATTTAATGTATAATTTAATTCATTTCCTACTGCACGTTTGACACATATTTATAGTAAAATTATTATAATTATTTTCAAAGATTTTAATCTGCCCTTGCTCGGAAAAAATGAGATAAAACATTCCTTTAATAAATGAAATAATTTATCCATATATTTATTTAGTCGATCTATTCTCAATGAGCAATTTTTGTTTTTCCAAATAGTCCATTACGTTGGATCATATCAGAACAATTGTATTGTACAGCCGTATTATTTATTTAATAGTTTTATTTTGTCATATCGGTTGATCATCAAGCGACTGGAATAGAGAGACCTTGATTTGTCACTGATATTAATAATCATTTTGTTGAACTCTACTTGGGATTTTTCCTTTTCGAACTTTTAATTAGGCCGTTAATTTCCCTCCGTTCGCCGTTTCAATATCAACCATGACCAGTTTGGTTTATATATTATACTATATTTTAGGGGAGGTGTCACAGTGTTTGTCCATAGATACTTTCACATCATTTGTTGATTCATGTGAATGTTTATGAGTTTCAATTTTTTTACTGTGCACGGTCTTAGGTGTACGAGTTTAAATCATAAGATTTTAATAAGTCATTATTCACATTACGATTTGGCTAACAATTAATTGGCAAGCACCCATAATAATGAAAACTTTTGTAACAGATATTGTAGCTATATGCATATAATATAATGCAAAATACTACTTAGCGTGACATTGCTATTTGCAAAATATATTTTTGATATTTTATTAATAGTTCATATTCAAATATTCTTTCAACATGTCGTAAGTATAATATAGATAGTGTTTTTTGCTTACTTTTACTATATTATTTTTGATATACCAATCTATATTAGTTATCATATTATAAAATGATAATATGCGAGAGTGATCGGGGAGAAATTTTACAAACAAAAAATTATAATGAACTCAATGAAAAAGTTTGTATAGCGAAAGAAAAAAAGACAATGAATGCATCATGGCTGGTGAAATAAATGGTTGGTTGGCAGGTCGGGCTTGTCACGCGATGTAAGGAGCAGAGTTAGTATAGACTTGGAGCAGAAATTAAACACGAATCATAATGTAATCTATCCGCGTTAATGCTTGTTCGTGTTGGCCACCCTACTGTGTAGACGACTGGCTCTCAAATGGTTTGCTGCAGTTTAAAAAATATCGATTTAATAAGATATCTGTGACTGATCGACATTGTTTAAATAGTACATATTCGAAAGATGTAACCAGTAAACGTGTCATTGAAATATAATATATTCATAACTGAATATCGCATTTTTGGAGATTTAATATTAACGATATTGTATACTTCGAGAGTACAAAATTCTGATGAAAAAATCGAGAACATTAAAAGGCAATTCGGATTTAATACGTTGGTTATTAATGTTATCTGTAAAGCGATGGAGGTTGTTGTTATTTAGACGAAACACGTGTCGTGTTATATTATACACGTTGATACTTATTTATTTTTGTTATACATTATATTTTATTATATATATAATAATTTAAACAAATATATCATATATTATATGTAGATAAATACCGGCAGTTCGTTTACTTTATATTAGATTACTCTCAGTTTGAAATAGAATTG
Source organism: Rhyacophila evoluta (assembly GCA_022683975.1). Taxonomy (NCBI): domain Eukaryota; kingdom Metazoa; phylum Arthropoda; class Insecta; order Trichoptera; family Rhyacophilidae; genus Rhyacophila; species Rhyacophila evoluta. The sequence continues at coordinate 19,353 of JAGVSQ010000202.1, forward strand.
GTAATAATGCATACATCCAATTAGTCTTTTTTTTGTAATTTATAGATATTAATTTGAGACTTGAACATGATTATATCACATTAATAATTTAGAATTTAATTATCAATTTCCATCAAGCACCATCACAAAAATATTAATTATTTAATAATTTAGTTTTATTTTATCAAATATATATTTTAAAATGCTGTCGCTCCATCGCTATAATGTTAGCAAGCAAGGTTAGCTATGTATCCAAAATTGTCTATGATTTAAAACGTGTCAGAAAAGTTTGAGGGCTTCAGATACAACGTAGAGAAATATAAACTTTTGAGAAGTGGCGCGAAATATTAATTTTCTCCGTACCAAAATGTAATATTTGTTGTATTGTTGTCCTTTTCTCGACAATGAAAGTTTTGATTGCTTCATATAAACTGATTTGCGTTTGCTTTGTCACTGCCAAATACTATTTTGAATATTTTAATTTCAAATTCGTTTCTCGCGAACGTCAACACTGGATAGCTCCATTTGGATAGCACTCATTTTTGCAAGACATTCAGTTGTTTCGTTTAATTTCATAACTGACGTCTTTGACGAAATGACAATTGAAGAGTACAATATTAATATTTATATTCATTAAAAATGGAATAATTTTATGGAAGACCGAGATAAAACAACGGCCATAAGTACAGTTTGATGGTTGCCTTTGTGTAGTAAATGGTTTTCTTTTGCTACTTGGTATATTTTTTTCTTTTCTTTGAAACGGTATAAAACAGCTTCAATAAATTGGCTGTCTTATTTGGGAAAGCATTTGAATGATTTTCAACAAACTACAGCGCAGTAAAAAGCCCGCTGAAATCCCGATAATTTATATTACGGTGTCAAAGACAAATAAAACCCAATAAATGAAAATGCGAAAGATTTTAAAATAAATAATTCCTAGATTAATTTGTAGACTATGATTATCAAGATAGATTCAAAATAGTGATGTGAACGCGCAGCATAAAAACTGCATACATATAAATCACAATATATTGTATGAACAGGCATGCTATTAAAATAGACTTGTTTATATATGACTGGATTTTAAAATGATTTCAAGAAATGCAATTTTACTTTTATACTATATATATCATTAATGTATTAATTTCCATTGTCCGTTAAGCACACTGGTCATTCATGTTTCGTTTCATGGGGTATTTATTCGAAACCTGCAGATATATCAAATGCAATTGACGTTTTACTGTGCTTATGCGTGGACCTAAAGGTTTAAATCTATATTGATCCATATGGGAGTATGCAAGTAGTTTAGTAGTCAAAAAATCTCCATTATAATCGGAAGCTAAAGACTGAATCCAAAATAACTATTGATTAATACAAGTAAACATGTAGATTTCTAATTTAATTTTATTTTTTACCATTGTGAAATTAAGCTCTAGTCAATAAATGCCAATTCAATTGATACATTGATATACTTGTTGTATATTATCATTAGAGAGGAATTTTTATCATGTCAATTCAAATGTACATAATTCAAAATGCAATTTTAATCATGTGGGCCGATTAATTGCGTAGTGAAGTTTAATATGTAAGTCGTAATTGTGCTTTGGTTAAATTGTTCTAAAATAACGATTTGCTGCGATGATTGATGAGAGATGTGGCATGTTATATCATATCTTTGTCAGCGATGGGGAACTCTTTTGTTAATTGTAGAGTTATTCTTATAAAATATCTTCAATAATTGACACATGTTATAAAGAAATAAAACATTATATGTTTATACAATTTAAAATAATGGTAATACGACAAAAAAATTAAGCAGGTGTGTGTATTTTTTAAAACCTACAAAAACACAGCAGCTTATTTTCTCATTTTCATCAAACAAGTATTTATTTTTGCTACCAATTTTAAAATACTTGCTTGAAAATTTTTCATTTCACGCACATGAAAGTATACCTAATAACATTGAAGAATTAAACAACTGATAAAAACACGTATTAAAATATAAGAAAATATGTTCATTTTATCTTTCTCTCGACTAAAAATGGTTTTTAGATGTATGATCGTAGATGCGAAAATAACACGAGGATATAACTTTCATACGTGTGCCATAGGTTCACCATCTCGTAACTATGAGAACAAACACTTACTAGCTATAAACAGTACGTGGCCTATGATATAATCTAAAATCCGAACACTGTACGTATTTGGTAATAAAAATATATTGCTAAATACATGCTCATAACCTACTTCTTATTCTTTATTACCACAGTAGGAAATATTTAAAAGCAATTTTTTAAATGTAAATTTACTTGTGCAGCGTTTATGCGAGAGCTGCTTGTAATCTGCGAAATGATTTCCCAGTCTGGCGTAGCGGTTTCTTTCTTATTAATCGTGTTATTCAATTTACATTATGCAATTTTCGAAGTTACATGAAGCCGGTAGCGGTGCATGGATATATGGCATAAATTAAGACTTGTAAGACTCAATAATGAATCGTTTTTATTATATATCGAAGCACTAATTCATTTAAATGTTCACCATCATATCCTGTACGATTTCTCACTATAATATAAATAGCTGTTGCATCTGATGCCGCTTATTGACATTAACAATAATTAACTTTTCTATTGCGCCATAGTTAGGAAAGCTTACATAGGCTTCTTGTAATATATTTCTTTACACAGCACGCGGCGATGGTACATATTTATTGAAGTATGTAAAACTAAACTCCTAAATATCAAACTAACATCTGATAATTCAAGGCTGTAGAATTGGTATATTATTTTATAGGTTATACAATGAGTTGCATTAGGAAAATGGAAATGAATAGTGTTAATACAGCTGTCAAATATTTTAATAGAACGATTAATTTTTGCTTGCTCACTTTATACACAGACAATTTTACTGACATAAGACATGGCGCCTCATGTTTCGTGCGATGCTTAGTAATGTTTTAAGTTTGTTATTTGAATAGTTAACGGATTTTCATGGGTTAGTTTTGTTGATTTATTTGATAGTTTGTGAGTGTGCGTTCGAAATAGGTTATTTATCTAGTATTGTTTCTTTACGTCAACGCCATTGGTGTGATATATTTTTTCGATACTGTACAAGTAACTTAAGTGATTAATAGTCGACGGAAGTCAGATGCAGTGCGCACAGTGATAAAATATGTATTTGGTAGACATAACACCAAGCCACTTGGAGTATTCAGTTTGAATAAACACAGCTGTGAAAATATTACCTGTCTGCACGGTTGATTCTGTTATGTTTTTGAACACCTAATTATCATACAGTCTTTCTTATCCACACACTCACTATTTATTTAATTGAAGGCCTTATTTACCACATTTATTTACATATTAATAAAAATATAACTTTCATTGAAATTTTTAATATTATACAATACGTACTTAAATGGAATATGCGCAAATATGGATTATTCGAATATATGGGTACTTTGCGTGTACACTTTCATTTATCAGTGCTTTTAATAAATTATATTATATTATAATTCTTTTCGGCTTCGGCACTGGAAATTGCACGATCGAATAAGGATGTATTTAAATTAAAGATGCACGACTAGATGCCGAATGGGTTAGGGGATTGATTGACAATAATTTCCAGTGAAAAACAGTCTGTCAAAATTACTCTTTCCAATGTAGGGTTGTTAAAAATAATAATTTATCGGTATAATTGGTTTTTTAAATAGTTATTGTGTTACATCGCAGTTTTGTATTCGTAGTACCGTGTATGTTTAGTATGGTATAAGTAAAATATATTTGTCATGTCGTTTGCTGGTGGTTAAATAGAAAAGCTTATTTAGTTATAGTACTGGAAACTAGTTGAATTCGTCGCCAATACTGCATAAAATACGTAACTCAATTTTTTGGTTTAAGTAAAGTTAATTTTCTAAAATCTCTTCTATAATAAGCACACCTTTGTACACATAGTATAATGTGAATATTTGTTACAAAAATTGTTCATGATACAAGTAATTGCAAAAAATAAAACTTCAATTTTGAAAATTACTCGAACAAAAAATTGAGTTACTTGTTTTTGAAATATCGACGACGAATTTGTAAATTTTAATATATACCGCTATTTCCGAGCCACGTTTTACCTTTCTGTGTCTTCACGTTTGAGGTTCACCTAGGATGCGGTAGAACAGCGATTCTCAATCGGGTCCATATGGCTTCCAATGGGGGGCACAAAAACCTTCAAGGGAGGCCCAGACCAAAAAATATGTTTTAGGGAGGGATGCCTCTAGGATACTCTAGGTAGAAATTATGAACGAAAAAATTTTGCACGAATGTACGAAAGTAGAAATCTCAAGATAAGACGAGACTTAAAAAAACAGGGAAGGCATTAACTCCAAAGGGAGGCACAGCCAAAGAAAGGTTGAGAACCCCTGCGTTAGAATACCAGGTGGATTCAACATTTAAACATATTGGTAATTTATGATAAAAATAATACATAACCAAGAAAAGTATGTTCTTTTAAAAAACTATCAAAAAAGTAGGATTATATTTATGTATGCACAAATATTTATGTATCTTGGGCATGGTATTTTGGTGTCAAATTAAATTAGGACCTAAACATAAATACGTCTTGTTAAATTGAAAGAAATTGCAATTTTATATAGAAATGTAACACAACGCAAAAAAATCCGCCTGTTCTATAAACGAAAACAAATTTGTTGAGCGTGAAATATAAACGTATGGAAAGACTTGGCCGTTACTTTTATCGAAAAGTTCTTTCGGTGCTGTGCCTAAACTAATGTATCAATATCCGTGATAAAATTGACAGATAGTTCCGTAAAGCGGTGTTATTCAAATGTTCTATCATATTTATAAAATATATTTATTTCTAAAGGGAATATTTAATCTAAAGAAAGGAAAATGTGCTGCACAGTGTTCTTCCTATTGTGGCTACTTCATTTTTTGACGACTATAAGAAATATGAACATCTTATATTGGCTAATATGGATGTAGTAAAAAATTCTCTCTGTGTGGAGTATGTGACTTCAGCGTGGCGCCTCCAAGATCGTTTTGAAAAACAGCGCCATTTCACTAGACTGAGCCACAGCAACGCGTGCCCGGCTACGGCCAGTATATACTGTATATTATAATGGTGTTAAAATCGAAATAGTTTGTGTTAGCACTAATCAATTCCATAAAATTAATAATTTAATAAACTTGTGCAATCGTAGCGTTACTCCACATTTTACCGTTAATTTAAAGCATAACATGAGTACACGTGCAAATGTTTTGGAAGAACTGTTTTCTTTGTTGTTTGTTGTCTGTTGCTTGTTACTTGTTTGGCAATAAAGAACCAAAGATTCGTCTTAACGTCAGTGAAATCGTGCACTCCCATCACTCCACAGCGAACTAGTTCGAAAATAGTTTTTTTTTACCGTGGCGCTTTATTGCCTAAAGAAATATCAACTATTATGATGTTATTCGCAATGTAAGTTATCTTCTAACGGTGAAAAATAATTGCGAAGCTGATTTTTAAGTGGCACGATACATTATCAGTTTTTTCGTCCATTTTTTAATTAATTTCTTTAATGTGATGATTGCAAATATTAAATATTTTATATTGCTATGCACGCCAGTAATAAACCGGTATCTTATGATGATCTAATACACCTGTTTCATTTGTATACTGCCCAAGAGTTACGCATTGACAATGTGAAATATAAATAATATACATTCTTCATTTTTTTAGTTAAGTCAATACAATGTCAAACTAGAGTATAATGAATTTACTGAATGCATAGATAGATCGTTGCTTTTTAATTTTGTAAGTAACTTAAATACCATGTGCCCAGTAAATAACGATGAACAAATACATTAGTTTTTCTGCATAATATTGAGAAATAGGAAGAATGAGATAAAAGGATTTGAGTTATTTTTTTTTTCTCATTTCTCTTCGTTGGCAAAGAGAGGAGTTACAAATAATGAAAAGTAGTACATATGTACATATTTTCGTTAAATTGTATTTATTTATGTTGATTCGGAATTGCTGTTGCAATTTATAAAATAATGGAAGAATAAGGTTGAATTAATACAATGTCAGTGCGTACGTGCCGAAGGATTGTTTCTTGTCTTCGTGGATTTTGCCTCGTGAAGATAATGGTGCCCATACACATACAGTTCGCCTGCAGTCCAGGCACTGGCAGAATTGAGGCAGCGTGGGGGCGAGTATGGCATGTCACAACAGCCTATCTATCGATCAGACTGCCAGTAAACAATTGCTGAGGCGGACTGTATGTGTGGCCTGGTTTAATTCTAATCATCGTCTTGGACTGGCATGATAGTTACCTGTGGTGATAATAACTTACAATTTGGTCACACTTTGACACAGTATTACTAAACGTTTAACCCAGTGAAAAAATTGCTGGATAATATTATTTATTGTAAAAAAACATAATACATTAATTTCGTTTTCGATTTAAATTACGCAATTCGTGTTCGCTAATCGCTATAATATCATACAATTCCTAATTTTTAGATTTTATTATTATCTATTTATTTTGATAAATTATACGTTTAAATTTATGAATATAGCATTAGCTATCATCAACCCGTTGTTAAATAAGGCATATTTATGTGTTTTGCGAATTTCTCGTTTATGTATGTATCTTGCGCTGTAAATGATTACGCTGAACGTTTTTATTTCGTGTATCAACCAGAAAAATAAAGTGCCAAAAGTCAGTTTATCTAGAAATGAATACTAAAAAAATATGGCAAAAAACTTCTGGTCATAGTCTGCTTGGTCGCTTTGACTATCTATTCTTTGTAAACAAATCCAAATCGTGTTATTTGAGCTCCTCAATGGAGATAAGAGGCCCGAGTGTTACATTCATTCGCCGATAAAGTCGTGAAACAGACGTTTCATGTAAATTTTGTGCTTTTCCGAGAAGTAAAACGAATCAAACGAAGAATTGCTGACATCTCACCATTCAAATTTTATGGTATAATAGGTACAGATTGTTGTAAGTTTCTGGCAGGCTCCAGACGATGCTTTGATTTCTACACACTTCATGCAAGCGGTACAAAACATATTTATCATTTACGTATTGTCAAATGACCATTTGTTAGGGTTAACAAAATATTTGGGTTTTAATATATAGTTTGAAGTATTTATGTTTGAAATTTTAATATCACAGCTATAAATCATATTTTGATAAGATACTGTCGTCACTATGCTTAACGATGTCGCTGTAAAAATGGCAGCAGATTCTATTATCTTAACAGCATTCGACTGGATACATTTTAGATATTCACAGGTTGAGTTATAATAATGGCAATTGAAAATCAATAAAGAAACCTCATGAAATATGTGCAATATATACGTGCCTATTTTAAATAAAAAGGTTTGATGTCACACAAAGATGAAAAAATAAGAGAAACTTGAAAGCCTGACAAGGCGACGTTTCGCTACTTTGGTTGTAGTTGAGTATTTTACAATGAATCAGAAATGGAAGATTAATATTTATACAAAATTTATAATAATGCACGTCTGTTATATTTACCACAGTTGTAAGTCGAGGCTGTTGTACAGTGAGGACTGACTGTACAGGTCAGATCTTTTTGTAGCGAAGTTTGTGAGAATACAAGAATATTTCGTTATATGTACCTACCGAATATGGCCAAGTTTATACAAGTAGTTTTGTCGCCTAAAAGTATCAAGGATACGAATATACTTTAATACATAACCGCGAATATTTCGTTACGGCGAAATTTGGTTTAGTTTATTTTATATAAACGTCCGTTCGACACAACAATAAATATTCGTTATTCTGGAAATTTCATTATGTCGGCATTATAAAGAAATTCATTTGAACTGTGTTATGAAAATAATGTAGGTAACCTTGTAAGTGAACAGCTATGCCAACCTTCGTTAATGTTTATAAATGTATAGGTGTACCTAACCAAACCCAACTGACCCAACCTAATTTACTTATAAGTAACCTAACTCGCCTGAGATTAAATATTATAAGTAAGTTCGGTAGTTGTCGAAATCTTATTTGTTTCGTAGAACTGTGATTTATATTTAAGGGTTAATTACCATTTTCAGACGACAATTAGAGTACATTATATTGAATAACCAAAACGCAACGTTTTCAACAATCGTTTCAGCGCTTTATAAATCTGATACGACGTGTCAAAGTTCCCCTCTTTCCCCTTGAACGTTTTTACCGCACGCGTCGTTCACACACCAACGCGTTGAAATAATGAACTCACTTACCCCGTCATTATGCAAATTTACCTTCGAACCGCTGCTTCATACTGACAACACACACACGCACACATGTACACAACACAACAAAATTTCTATAAAGAATCGTAATGCACCACAGTGGCGTGCATTAAACCAAGAGGTCATAATACAAGAGTTCTTAACAATTTCATTTTAAATATTGTTTTTTTTAATAATGTTGTTATTATTTACTATTAATCCGACCCATGCATTTTTTTTTAAACGTTTCTGAATTTGTCAATATTATCTTGTCATAAATGAATACATAATAGGAGAATGAACGTAAAAAAAGCGGAATTCATCTAGTTTGGTAACACAATATTTTCATTTACTTACCTATCTATCTGGAGGGTATTTTCGACTTAGAACTTATTTTGGGAGTAATAATGCTATTTTGTTAGGATTATTTTATTGTTAGCTTTTATGAATATAAGTAATTAGTGCACTTATGATTAACCATGAGAATTGTGTCACAGTTAATGTTGTAATCTAAAAACTTTCCAAGCGTATCGATTACCTTATTACTTTCTTGATTATATATATTTATTTGTTTTCTTTTCTTTTTCAGGTATGTTGATGCTGTATCTACAAAAATAATAGGTGATGACATTTGCTTGTGGCTATCAGGTAAGTCTAATGAGATGTCTGGACTTCAATTGTTCCAATAGGAGCGGATATTGTGTCCCATGCGTCCCCCACCAAAATGAAAAAGTACGAGGAAAAGAATAAAAACATCCACAACGTTAAAAAGATTGTATCTTTGGTATCTTTTGACAATTTCTTCGGTTATACACTAGAACAGTATATATGTGTAAGTTTACCGCAACAGGACTATGTGTGGTAGTTAATATGTAAAAAAAACTACATTTTCAGTTGACACGTTCATTTAATCTTGTCAAATCTTTGGTTTTATGATTCATTAAGCATGTAAAAATTGAATTTAATCTAGTCAGTTATGGTATCTGATATCGACATATTTACTGCTTTCCATTGTTTGGTGTCTGTTAAATGTAGCTAATTTAGTTATTTGATAGATTGTAAATATTTTACTTGGTTAATATAATTCAGTGTCAAATCGGTACGCATACGTTTTTATAATATTTTTTTTCTTTTGACAGATTTCACGTAAAACCAAAGGCATAGTTTTAAAATCACGCTTAAACACGATCATAAAAATCTTCCGCGGCTTCTCGGATCTTATCTATTTGATTTTATCGATTTTTTTTCCCGCCACTGATTTGACAGGCCGCAAATTTTAGACAAGCCGTCAATGATCTTTACATTACGATCACGCTTAGCTTTTTGGCATTTATAGCAATATGCTTACAGCAGATAAAATACAAGTGATTATATACCGCACCCTTATCAAAATGTTACATCTGCAAAGGTTTTTCGGATTCTTTGAAGCAATGATTGGGGTCCCTATTTATTAAGACGTATATTATTTATGTTTTCTTGATGCCGTCTTGTATCACATATCGAATACTGATAATCAAATTGCAGTATATCTCATTTCGTGACTCCATCCGATCAAAGAATTTCTTCATATTACGACATCTATCATTGCGGAAAATATGGTTTAAGAAGATGCGAATAATTTTTTTCAGGATGTAATATTTATTCTCACTAAAGAGGAATAGGGTTGAATGGAACACTACTGCGTTATGATATAAGACATGATTGAGTTAGCTTACTCTGGGTATGAATCTCAAATCCATAAATGTTTGCCACCAGTAACTTTTACATATTTGTCGATATTCGTGACATTCGCGTATTGTCTTAGTCCACTCGTTTTTCATTAGAAACGTGTTTTTTCTTAATACTACGTACAAATTTTCACAGATCAATAGAGACTAACATTTTTTTTCACAAGAATTATAGTCAGCCATGTTTTGCATTTTGCAATCTTGGTTGTTTGGATTTTAAAAAATCTTAGCTGCCATGGTATCCGAAACTGCTGCAACGGAAGGACACACGCTTATCTCTCGGCCACCGGTGGGAGTAAAGTGTTTATAAAATGAAATCTTTATAATACTCATGAATATATATATTAAATAGCTAATATTGGAATACGGTCATGTTATTAAAACACGAGGTGCTTCCCAATAGAACTTGACAGATATTTTACGCGCTGTATTAATTTTTATCGAAAGAGTTTTTACATAAATAAGTAATTAAATGTATTCAGAAAGATATAATGATTAGTATTAATTAAAATAAATACCTGTATAACGGCGTTGCATATTTTTGTTTTTGGCAAATTACTTGTTAGTTTTATTTGAAATCTGTTTCTCAAACCGGTTTCTGCGCCATTAAATCGGTGATGTAAACATTCGGCGAAAAATTCAATGGAATGTAGTCTTTAATAATGTAATGCCCATTTGAAAATCATTGCCATTCCATAATAATATTTTTAAATCGTTACCTTTTGAAGATTACATCATTAGAATTATACTTTATTATCTTTTAAAAATATATTATACACCTATATCAATGACTCCTCGGTAGCCCAAAGGCTAGTATGCGCGCCTATCAAACCGAGGAATGCGGGCTCGATTCCCACATCTATCGGAAATATGCATGACTGAATTGGATTGAGCAATTGTCTGCCAAACTATTATCGTGAAAATTTGTTAATATATGTCTTCACATCGAGGTGATTATATATTCCATATTCGGAACGGACATATTCACACTGTATGGATCCACATGCTCCACTTTTGGAGCGGACATGGCAAAAACAAAAAACCCGTAAATCGCACAATATAAAAAGATAACTCGTATAATAGCACACAACGATTGTTTTATAGATGAAATAAATCTTTATAGTCACTACGATCAGTTCAAATACAATTTTATTTCACAATATTTTTTTTTTTTTTAATATTGAAGATATTCATTCACAAAGTGAAGCTGCGACGCTGGACTTGACTCGGCCACATATTGCAGATGCCGCAAGAGAGTCTGAACACGACCTACCTAATATTTAAGCCGACCGGAAGGCCGCTAAATACTATCCATAGAATGTATTCGGCGGAGTTACGGAATCCAGGTATGCCCTCGGAGGACGCAAGAATACTGGAGGGCAGCAGGGATTCTTGGAGGCCGTGTTGTCCATATGCTCCACTTAGGAAGCGGGTACGGAAGAAGAGGATTCTAATATACTATTATTATTACTAGTGACAGTTCTTTTCATCTCCTATAAAATTTCGATTTCTCCGGAATGTGTTTGATATAAAAATAGCGACACCATTATCAGATATATTTTATTACTTAACATTAATTTATATGAATTATAAATAATGCATGCAAAAGAAACAGGTAATTACATTAATTGTAGTTCTTAGTAGCATAAAGACTTGCGTGTTGTTTTTAATTAGCCTGAATTTTCATATTACAACAACACTGTTGTCGTGCAAGCCGATTGCACTTTGACTAGGTTTATTAGATTCGTTATTATTTATGTAAATTGGTGAAGCCGTTAACGTCCTCAGTATCCACACGTCGGCGATAATCCACGACGATGATTTTGAACCATTGACCCCCAACGATATTCTAAATTACTATGCTGATGAACAAGACGATAAGATTACGATGCATCAAAGTGCATTAATGTTTATTATTTTAATGCATTATGACAGGGGTAGCCCACTTTAATTTGAAACTCAGTTATTGTAGTAATATATTTTTGATACCATAATCGATTTATTTTTGTTTGTGAATTTGAATTAATTATTAATTCTGACTAACAGATGAAAAATAGATTATTGTATTAGGTTAATAACGAAAGAAAACATACAAAAAAAAACAAAAACAAAATCGGAAGATTGCACATTCAATTTTTCAGCCAAATCTTCAAAATCCGACAAATATATACATACATATTTATAACATGCTCGATTCTTAATGTGAAGTATGTATATGGATCTCCGCAATGTGAAGACATCTTGACAGATTATTTTTCACGAGAATCGTTTGTCATACGATTGCTCAACCCAACAGACACCCAATCCTGAATTTTGGATTATAAAATCCGACAGATGGGGAGTCGAACCCTCACGCCACCTACTGCACTATCGGGGAGACTAATAGATTAGAAGAATGGATAATAATTATTTAAATATGTGCTAAATTTTAAAACGAAAGAATATGTACAAGATCTAAAAAAACAAATATGGGAAGATTGCACTTTCAATTCTTTAGTCAAATATACAAAATCAGGCAAATAATGGCATAATGTTAATCTATATCTCCATTACGTTGAACAATTGTCAGACAATCAATTTTCTTGAAAAATAATCTGTCAAGATACGTCTGCACATTGTAGAGATCCATTCACTCCACCTTTGGGATGGTCATCTGTAAACTGTGCATATTCATGTGCTCCACTTTCAGAATGGGCATGGTGAAAAAATGTGAATATACGTCAAAATCTTCTCATTAATTAATTTATGTGTCGAAGAATTAGGTTACAAAAATATTGAACTGTAATGATAGTTTCATTTTCAACTGTATTGTTATTAAAATTGAATAGATCTGAATACTTGTTTGTAAACTAAATATCGATGGCATCTTAAATTGAATCGGGAATTTTCGAGATACGTATCTAATTAGAGATCGCGAAGTAACGTATAGAAATTCGTGCAGCCCGTGTTGATTAACTTATTAATAACATTAGTTATGATAGAATAACGAAAGTATAATTGTTTTCACATATTCACAATCATTAGGAACCATTGAAAGAAAGTTTTTCTTGTAATTCGTTAAATGTTGAAAAATACGCGCCCGAAATTCGAACTACTTGTTGACCAATAGTTGACGCTAAAAAACTTAACTGTACGTATAATTAGTGAGTCTCAAATAGTTACAATCACCAAACGTTATTATGGAAGTAGGCAATCAATTTATTCTGATTTAAAATTCGAAACTCGCAGTAATTTTTTATTACTCGGACTTCGCAAATTATTTTAATTTCATCAGTTGATGTGAATTTTACAGACTTGAATAAATATCTTGTTCTTACAAAAATGTGAGAGTAAAAACAATACTGTTACTTGTAAAGACTCACATAAATCATGATTGAGTTGGCAAACGGTGATTATAATTGTGCTGGTTATTAATCGGGAGTTGATATGAGTTATTGGTTTGCAATTGGGAGAGCTGAATTTATCTGTAAATGCATTAAGAGTCTCTATAGTTAAAATGCAACCATTAAAAGTGAAGTTGTGAAGACTAAATATTGCGGCTGACTCAAGAGACTCTTAACATGATCTGCCTATTCTTCAAGCCACCGGTTTTCGGCTTCCTGTAATATGAATCGCTGCTTTGTCAAGACTTATGTTAACATATTTTTACTCTGTCTCTTAATTTATCTTGAATAACTAACACCTCGCAACTATGTCAATTTCCATGCGGATTGTTATCTGCGAGCCGATTTTCCCCCTTCAGCATCATCAGACCTATGTACGGCAACAGTGTGTATACACTGATAATTATTTTTTATGTAATGACGTTATGATTTTTTCAACAAAATATCCAAGAGGCAAAACCGCTTTTTTGCTTGAGTCATCTGCAACCGATAGTAGTATTTATACAAGTTGGGAGAGGGCAATGCAATCCGAGTTAGTGTAGTAAAATGAAGATTAAAGTAACACGTTATTAGGATTTTGTAATTCAGTATTAGGTCAATTCTCTTTCGTCGACCGAGGCCTTGACAGAAACAATCTCATTCGTGGCAATAAACCTTATAATGTATTTTAAATGAGAAACAAATGTAAAAGTTTAAAATTTATTTCGTTGAAGTCGTTTTTATGGGAATTGTTGAGAACTTGTTTTTATATTATGAACAGGCAAAAACTGAGACAGCGAATAATTTTGTTTTACAGCATCTAGCAGTTGAGTGGTAGGGTTTGCGACCCGGGATCCCGCAATTTTTACTGATAACCCCGGGATCGAAATATCAGAAATCATTGGACATGCTTGTGAAACTAAATAAATTATTTTATTAAAGTTGTAAAAACGTAAATAAAGTGTTATGTAAATTTTATCCTCAACCCTCTGGAAATAATGATTACAATCTGATTGAAATTATTTTGTTGTTAGTGTATTGTACAGGATTTTTTAAAAATTGCATGAAGAAACTAATGAAAGTCACATTATGGTGCATCTAGTTTTGTTAATTATTAAGTAGATTCGTTTCATTTCGGCACATCGTTCAATGAAAGAAAATATTTAAGCTATTAATGATTTATATTTCTAAATTTTACTATTAATATTTTTGGTTACAAATAACGCAGCTTAGTGGCATATAAATTATAATAAAATAATTATTATGTATGTTTTATTTATTCGTTTGTAACAAAACTAATACTATACAAGTGGACTGTACAATAAGGGTTGCAAAACTGAATTCGAATTATTTGATCCGAAAGTAGAAATAACGATCGCAAATTCTGGGCAAATGTAAGATAATAGAAATCTAAGATACGGCAGGACTTTAAAAAAAACGAAAAACCTACAATTTTCGATCCAATTCCGAAAAAAAATCTAGAAAATTTCGATTTCCCGAGATAATATGTGATTTTGAAATGTTCCGAATTCCGAAAAATTTGAAATTCGACTTCCGAATTTTCTATTTTCTCGAAATTTGCAATCCCTAGCTACTAGCCACGACTACAGTTTCTAATATTATTTGTAATAAAATGGATGACATGGTTATATAATGAGTGATTATGGCATTACGGAGATTAATATTATCAATAGCTAGCTGTTTGAGTGGATGTGATATAAAATTGTTGCTATCTTAAGATTTATTATAATCGCGTAATCCCGGAGTTAAAAGATGCATCCGGAATTTAAATCCCTGTCAAACAGCATCCTCGTAGCGCGATTTTGGTTGTTTTATGATACATTTACGATCGGCGAAATTGGATAAATAAAAAAAATGTTTTCAAAAATGCTCAATTGATGATACAGAAATCGCTCGAGCGAAAAGATTTGATACGATGATAGAAGGCGAGCTTAGAAAAGTTATTTAATTTTTATTCTTGTATCGATGTTCTGAAAGATGCTTGTCGTTTTTATAAAAATTAAATGTGCTTTATCTTGAAAGAATTTAATTAAATGTTGATTAATTAAGAGTTTCAAAGTTAATTAAAATATAACAAGGCGATCTATTAATATTATGTTTTTCGTCATTCATTTTTCAGTCACAAAGAATAATCTTACTTCTACATCAAAAGAGATTTAATATAAAATTATGAATCGAATTACTTACTAGACGCCCGAATACTTTTTACGGCGAAAATTTACATGTTATCTAATTAATAAGTTGATTGAACGTTCAACGAAAACTAATGAAATGAATGTCCGAACCGAACTGCCTGCGAATTTCAAACAATAGAAATTAATGTAATAAGTACAATTGTAATTGTTGTACGAGATTAACGAAATCAGTTTTGAAAAGAGCCTAAAAATTGGCTTAAAAATAATTTATTAAGATGCTTTCTACATAGAAATAAATTTCATTCATTATTAAGTTGCTATACTATAATTTTCCCTATTCAACACGATAAAACCTTTTCACAATTATTGTTTAAACACCTAAAATGAAGGTAAGCATTCTGCATGAATATATAAATACCATGAAATTGATTATCTTAGTTTTTCACATATGTGGCCGAGTTGTTAAGTGGGATACTTTTTTAAACCGCAGGTTGCGGGTTCAGATGCCACACCTACATGATGTAAAAATGCATGATTTGATGCTCAATTGGTTGCTACAAGGACGAATTTCATTGCTTTTAAAAATTTGCGGCGTCATACGGCGAGCGTGGTGATCTCTTCACATAAATTGCTTGATCAAATAAGCCTCCATTTTTTTATCACTGTATTTCTTTTAACTTCAGCACACTTGGGTAATTTATACTTACTCCCGGGACATTCCCGTCGAATAATAAAGTAGATCGCTTCTCGATAGCTCCGGGATACATGATTAAGACCAGGTGTAAGGATGGGGCGGATGGATGGTGGGAACATTAGGCAGCTCAATTGGTTGAGTGTATTCTTCACATTGCTGAGATTAATACGTCCTAGATTAGGAGCGGACGTGGTTGAAAACAATAAATATAGTGGTAACAATGTTTGCATAACGAATTGGCGCTATTGTTTACTTTTGGAGTACCTTCCTGTGAAAGCCGATCTTATAGCGAGTTATAACGATTGAAGCTAAATAAAAGTTTTAAAATTGACAGCTTTCACAATAATACAGAGGGTAAAGGCAATCGGACTGTGCTACAATACTCGTATGTCTAAGATAACGTTGTGTTTTTACATAGACCGATGATAAAATAAATTCCTGATTCAAAATTAAATAATAATAATAATTATTTTGCACATTTCCATAGAGAATGCAATGCTTCTTGTCTATTTTCGTGACGTCATCAGATTCACGAATTAGCTTTCAATATCTCATATGATTGACTTATCAATAGTTAATCATAACACGTAGTTTTTTGTCCGGAAATTATTATCTTTTTTACTGGCCACTGATCAACATTTCATACTTTTTATTGACCCCATAACCGTGTCTATTGCTTTCATAGTATCCTGATACGTGGGCGGCAGTTATGTCAGGTATGTGTAAATTC
This sequence comes from Rhyacophila evoluta, assembly GCA_022683975.1. Lineage (NCBI taxonomy): Eukaryota > Metazoa > Arthropoda > Insecta > Trichoptera > Rhyacophilidae > Rhyacophila > Rhyacophila evoluta. Next base: position 36,245 of record JAGVSQ010000202.1, read on the forward strand.
CTTGTAATTGTAATGTCAATACTAACATGAATCATTTTCTATGAATGGATTTATGAGCATAGATAGCTAGATAAATAAATGACTCGGGTACTATTTTAAACAGACGTTATAAATTAAGGTTGTGTTTCACGATGGAATTTATTTTTGAATTTTGAATATGTTATTCCATACAGCCTTTATTGGCTGAATTTGTGGGTAAAAAAACTGATCTGTATTGGAACAACACGATGTATTAAAATATAATTCTACAGACTAATTAGTTTTAGTATTTCGGCTGTGAGGCTACTATCAAAACTAATTATAAACGCTCTGTATAGTCTTATAGAGTTAATTAGTTACGTGAGGTATCTGGGCCAATAAGATCTATCCTCTATTTTGATTGGTTAAATTGAAATCATTTCCACTAATACTGAGGCCTACGGGATTTATTTGATTTCCTATCTCTACGTAAGTGTAAATAAAATACTATACTATAACAAGATAACTTGTAGGAATTTATCAATTTTCTATTGGTTCGATACAGCAAATTGAGACATTTTCTGCATGTCAATTAGATGTAATTAAGCAGACGACGACCAGGCAGGCCCGTGTCGCCTTAATGTCAATATTCTGGACCGCACAAGGACGCCTTAAAATATGGGCACATTTTTATACGAAAATAAAGATAAATTAACCAGCGTTTTCATCTTACAATGATATTTGTAGAAAAAAAAAGTACATAATAAAAATAAAATATAATTCTATAAATACTTGGGAAAGTTCAAGTTATAAATCAGTAAACATTCCTTCGCACAGGGGTGCCTCAAACCCACGGCGCGGCACTGCGTCTAAGCCACAGATTATCGAACTGAGTAAAACGTGATTGAAATGTTTAAATAAACAAATTAACGTTTAGTGTGATTATTTTATTATTAAGACTGGAATATGACATTGAAATACTCACATGGCATAAACTACATCTTTTTTGTATGCTATACTAGATTATTGAAAAACGTAATACTTAAAGTTATTGTGTGTTTTCTTTGGTTGCTAACCGACTTCATTTTAGTCGACAAGTTTTTATGAACGCTGGAAAGAAATATATAAATTAAAACATACTGCTATGGATTCGGTCCAATACGGTGGACTATGAATGTGACTGCGTAAAACGCTTTTTTATAAGCTTTTATTTATTATCATTGTCAACAAATTATAATTTCTTCTTCTTCTATATCCGGTCCTTAAGTAGAGCATGTGGACACCACGTGTCGCCTCCAAGAGTCACTGTCGCCCGCCAGTACTCTTGCGTCCTCCCAGATCATACCTACATCCCGTAAGGCTGCGAGCACGATAGCAGTGCGACGGCGGCAAATCGACGGTAACAGAGATGCAAATAGCTATAAATAGGGGAGGGAGCAAGTGACTAAGTTCAGCAGCGCGACACGCTGTCGTCACAACAACTTCCTCACTTACCTATTTATAGCCATTTTGCTTCTCTGTTTCCGTCGTTTTTCGCTCTGTCGCCGCGCATCTATCGTGCCCGAGGCCTAAGTTTGCTGAATATATTCTATAGATAGTATTTAGCGGCCTTCCGGGACGCCGATGACCGGTCGGTTTGAAGAATAGGCAGGTCCGGTTCCGACTCTCTTGAGGTATCCGAAATATGTGGCCGAGCCAGGTCCAAGGTCCACCGTCGCAGCTTCATATTGTCAATGATACATAGTCAGTATAAAGTGATATATAGTCAGTGAATTATAGTATATTGTAGCAAATAACATTATTATTGTAACAAAAATATATTTTATAAAGAGAAAATATTATTCTTCTTACACGAAACTAGCCCGTAAACTTTTGGTTTCGACATAATTTTGTAACCGAGTTTCTCACATATAACATATTGTTGTTTTCCCAATTTATGGATAGCATATTTCTGGATATATTGTTTCCTTTTCAAATTGAATCCAAAAGCAATCATTCTTCATTGTTTTCCTTTCCTGAAATATTGTAATACCTTTCGTCCCTATATCTTTGTATCGAATGCTACAACAAATAAAATTGACACTTCTAATGGAATGTTTTTTTTATTTTATTTTATTTCTCTGTTATTATATTGTTCTCTTAATTCGTAATATATTTTATTTTTATTTCGCATGGTTTCTGTGATGGATAGAGTATCGGAATAAAATGATTATATTGTTTCAGGAGGTGATTTAAACATACAAGTAAACATAAAAATCGTCGTATATTTTTATACCGATTTGATATTGGTGTAATTCGTAAATACAGACGTCATTTCAGGAAGAGGCGTTGTTCTGGTTAATGTTGATATCGAGATTGAATTTCATAGTTGGGTGTAATTAAACAGAAGACGACCAAGCCACAATCTATCGAATTGAGTTAAACGGGATTGAAGTTTTAAAGAAACACAGTAATATTTAGTACGAATTTTATATTATTAAGTCTGTTATATGAATTTTAAATACTTGTATATCACATACCACATATTTCCTGGTTACTAAACGTATTATACCACTTTAAAAGTTAATGAATGTTTTCTGGGTGTCCAACGTCCAGTCTTCTGTTAATTAAAATGCTTGGGTTTTAGTTTATATTATACTAGTTTTTAGTTTATAAATAAAACAATATATCGATACAGTACAATACAACAATGTATACAGACGTACATTTATTGAATTTTTTTTTTGGAAGTGCCATTATGATAATTATTATCATTCAGTAGAGGGTATGGTCTTAAGGGGATAATCCGGGAAACGCGGGTTCGATTCCCACATTTATCGGATTTAAAAAAATCAAAAAATGCAGGATTAGAGACTTTTACGTGTATTTTGATCCTAACTATATGTAAATAACTATGTGTATGTTTTAAACTATAAAAGTCAAATAATAACACATCATTTTCGTTGCGTGTGTGTAGCATACGAATCTTCAAAAAGTGAATCTTGATATCTTATTTTTATGAAGATTACTTGTTAGCCAGTCACTTAATCTATTATGTTTTTCATCTTTCATCAAATTACGTTTCAAAATTATGTTTTTCGTGCAATTATGGTACTCGAAACCATTATCTTATGGATTATATCGGGCGATTCGCTTATCTTATCGGCAAACGATGTTGCTATTTTTTTACCGTTACAAAATAAATAGGAATTTATATCAATGGGACGATCAAAAATCATTTTTATTTTCAATTATTAGTCTGCCTACGGACATCCAGATTTTTGATTTTTACATTTTATTTTATCACGAGGGGGGTGTTTCCAAAATGAACTTATTCCGATATGTCAAAATTTAACACAAATGTTTCGTATAAAACAACCACATAACATGTTTTTCTGTTTGTTTTTTTTTTCAAAATTTTTGAAATTGATTTTTTCCGCTGGTTTTCGTGCTAAATGGTCATTTTATGCAACAAATACTTGTTCTTTTACTTTAAATTTTGGCATAGTGGAATATGTTCAATTTAGAAATACCACCCTAAAATAACTAGAGTTGAAAATAAATCCTTATAATATTGAAAACATCAATAGTATGTGTGCGGTGTCAATAGTGTCTTGATTTGTAAACATGGTAAAAAGACATTTAAAAGAGACTGAATAAGTGCCGGAAGACCAAGAATCATGTTTACACCAACGCTGTCTAGATATCATTCAGCATTACAACATTATGGCAAAACCTTCGTCGGAAAACTTCATTCGAAAGTTGAAAAAAAAACGTATCGACCTTCGTCGCGTCTTTTATGTAGGAGGAAAATTATTTTTCGTCTCGTCCTTTCAATTTAGTCGCTTGTATATTGTATAGCAAGTAAATGTAGTCGGATTTATTTATTTTGCTAGACTTGATTCGTTATTTTACGTCTGGAGAGCAGATAAGAAGTCGCCTTCGGAGGGCAACTTCGGAATACCTTTGTTTGTTTTGTGTACGCAATTCAGCTTGAGGAATGGGCGGAAATTGCTTTCGTTTCTGCAGTTATATTTTTGTCGTTTTAGTTCGAGTTATTTTTTTCAACCTATAAAAGCTCTGAAAGACCACGAAATGAATACAAATTCGAGGACTGTACAAGATTGTATCGGTTCTCATTTTTTCTTTTTAATATGTCGGATGTTTTTCCATTTATACATTATACGTTACTCGTTTAACACACGTGGTAAACAAATTAATTATCTCAGACACATTATTTTTTAAAAATATTTTTCTTAAGGTCGTTCTAAGATCGCGGAGAGTGTCATAGCGGAGTGTATTGCGTATAATGTATAGCTCTTAACTCGATCTACAATATTTCTGCAAATTTACCTGTCTTCTGCTGGCTGTAACGACTATGCTTTGCTTGTGACGCTTGTTCACGTAAGACCAAAACGCGTCGCTTTCAAGCTGTCTAATCATTAATGTCTCACAGGTTGTCAGATTTACAATGTAAATGTAGGACAAGGTAACGTTGGTTGATAAAGAACACAATGTAAAAACGACCGAAGAGATAGCCTAAATACTACTTGTATTATTGAAATAATGTACAGTTAAATTGTAATATCGTTTAAATGTAACGTCAAAGAAGTCATTAATTTTAAACACAGGATAATCATATCGTTTCCGTGAAAAAGTATATTATTACAGTAAACCTCTATATAATGGATCTCGATATAACAGACAATATATCCGTTAAGAAGTGAAAGTGAAAACATTGGAAAATGGTTGGGAGAATTTGTTTGATGGCCAAGACGCAGATATAGATTTAAAAGGGTTAGAAGATCCTGATGTTAATTGGAAAATACAGAATAATTCTGGAAGCGAAGTAGCCGAAGACAATGTTTTACAGTGGTTAGATGTAGATGAAGGTGACCCTGGGTGTCAGATGATGACTTAGCAGATAAAATTATGGCATTGGAAATTGATGATGGAACTGAAGATAGCGAGGATGAAAAGAGTTTACAGTAAGAATGTCACATCTCAACCATCTAATAGCATGTAAATATTAAGTGTTCGTCTTTTCCTATTGTCCCATTTATTTTCTTAATAAAAAAATGCACACGGAAAACCTCCTTTTGTATAACGGATTTTCGGTCTTCGAACACCCCTCACCAGCATTAATTAACTTTAATTAACTGTAGTTACTAAAAACAGAGAAACGTACGTTTACTATACGTTAATATACGTTTAAGGAAATAAGACTATATTGTAACAATATACGGATCTTTGTAATTTAAAAAAAAAAAAATATTCATTAAGAGTCTGCGATTTGCTGCAGACAAGCCCATCGTTCTTAAATATTTTCCGAAATTTAGCTATTTAAAAGAGGTTATTTGAAGGGAGACGCGATAAACTTTAAACCGTCTACGATGGAATATAACATAAGTTTATGTGTAATTTACTCGAAGCAGCGAGCCTTGGAGCAGAATTTTCTCGTATTTTCTTGCTGAATTTATAAATAAATTCGTAAGGAAAACTATTAAAATTGAAAAATAAATTGAAACGCCGAATTGTAAGCGTTTTCTTACAAGAATGTGTTGCTTGCAATTAAAGGAGCTTTCTAGCTTGGAATTATTCTGGAATGTAATTTTAAGTTGGTATAATATAATAGTTTTTTATTTTACAATTTACGTATTAATTATTTTTGTTTTTGGTACTTTGGGATGTTAATTTAATGTTTGTTAAAATTTAGTATCGTTATGAAATTTGATTTTGTTTCATCTCATTATCAGACATGTCAAAGTCAGAGCTTTTTGTTTCCACTTCAGTCAACTCAGTAAATGATATAACGAAGTTTCCAGATAAAACAAAATGTTTTTCGCCATTTTTTTTTTATGAATAATTGTATTCTGTGTTCTATTTATTATTTCGTAAATGTCATGATATTTTAAATTTATTTTTACACCAATTTCAGTCTACAAAAACATTTTTAAATGTTCATTTATAATTATTGTACAGTAGACAATAGCATTAGAATACATTAAGAGCGAACTTTAACGGAGTATTGGGTTACGACTAATTGCGATGCGTAGTTCTATACTAATTTACGTAAATATCTTGCACTAAGCCGAACCGATTGTGCATGAGTTGCCCAATCAATGGTTATGCTTATTGTTTCAACTGTTGTATTTCACTTAAGAAATATAAGAAAAATAAGGGGGCGATAGTTGGTTCAAAATCATTTGGGGGGCATTTAGGAGGCCTCGGGGACGGTGATTTTTTATAGGAGAACATACATTACGCCAGCTATAAAAAAACGAAAAACTTGATGTAACCTTCAGGCACTAGAGGCGTTATCACCGTATATAAGAAATTAACGTAAAATAAAAAAAAATGGAAGGGGGCGGTGAGAAATAATTTTTTCTGAAAGGCGGCGGTAGGCCAAAAAAGATTGGAAATCTATGTGTAACAGTTAGACTGATGGTAAGTTGAAAAACGATTTGTCAAACTCATTTGCTCAACTTGTCCCAAATTGTTCTTTTTAAAACTATTATTTACGTTTTTATTTAAAAGTATTTTAATTGTAGCGTGCTATATGTACCGAGGAAATTATATATATGCATTTTTTAAGTGTCTCAATAAAAAAAAATGTGAAATTTACAATGTACAAAATAAATAAAATCTAAAGATTTAATAGGATTTATTGTTTTCCTTAGTTGTACGCGTACTATCGTAGTTTGGGCACCCAGAGCCATGTCCTGATCAAAGTCAAGAACATTTGATGCGATAATACTATTTTTAAACACAATCGGCATCGCGTTTTCCTTGGGATTTATATGGATTGTGGTTGGCATTTTATAGTGAACAATCTATAGAGGTTTGATTCTGTTTCATCGACTTATCTGCCAACTTTTATAAATGTACTCTGATGTGAGCTGCGAAGTAACTGACAAGTAGCAAACATGAAGTGTATAAAAACCGCATAATATGTATCTCGCTTTTCGGTATGAGGTTAAGCACCCCGTCTTCAGATACATTCTGATCGCTACGTTAATTATACAAGGCAATAAAATAAATAAACACGCTCGTAGAATCCGCTGTAGTTTTTGTATAAAAATGGATGTTTTTTCTTGTCCTTATTTATGTGTGATATCCTACAAATGGACAAATAAAATGACACGAAACGGGAGTGGCTTCAGTACAAATGGCTGCGACGTCACATTCAGAAAAAAACAAGATATTATCAGACACTGCTTTGATATAATATTATCGCGCAGGGGCGGAATGGTGAAGAGAATCGACGATAATGGTTTTATGGAAACGTGAATTTGAGAAAACTGCGCTTGCGGCTAAAAACACGAAACAACACTATCAAATAGTGATGGGACGATATAATTACTATAGAACGTAAAACAAATCGCAAAGCGTTTTAAGCAGTGACCGAGTGAACGTAAATTTCTTTCTAGCTATGTCTTCAATGTTTTATTTTTTGTCCTCCCTTGTCAATCTGCTCTTTAATTGGCATTTTTTAGAATTTCTACGATCAGTTTTAGTTGATTTAAAGAAGGCAGATTTGATCCAAAATATTTCTTTTATGTACATGATAAAAGACCGGCTCATTCATATCATATCTTCTTATTCCCGAGTCATACCATTATATCGCTTGTGTGAACTTCAATCATCTATTCCAGATCATCTAGATTATGAAAAAAGCACTAGTAACGTCATTTGATTTGAGCGTGTACAGTACAGCTTTGGCAGATTTCGTATGAAGTTGTCGTTGCATCGCGTATTCCCCACAACGGTTATCTATTTGAAGTGACTCTTTCGAGGTATGTGAAGATATCACCATGAGATTGTCTTATAGCTTTGATTCCATTGGTGATTTAAAAAAAAATAAAGTTAATTTTTGAGGGATGTTCAGTTTATATTTGTTAATCTGTAATAGGATTCCCGTAGTTGATCCCATCACTATTGTCCACTACCGGTCGCTTGTTCTCCCTGGCGTACTGACACAATTTATAAAACACATTACGAAAATATATAAAAGACGATAATAAATTTTCGAGATCCGAATCTGAATTGTATACTTAACAAAGAAAAAAAACAACAAAAAATCACACTTGATTACATTTATATCCTGTAACTATAATATATAACACGAAATAATGACTGAAAAAATCTTTCGATTGTAAATTGCATAAAACTAACGAAATTTCCTTCGGAATTTGGGAAGGAATCTATAATTTATTTATGACTAGCGGTTTTCTTTATATCCGTACATATTTTATCCTCGTATGGAAAAGTTTCGAACAAAATGATGCATAGGTTTTATATCGCTTTTGACGACGGTTTGCCGTTATTATATGGATATACTGACGATATTATCTATTAAATGCTTCATATAAAATTTGATATAGGATTATGTATATTCCCCATATATCTCATACAGATATGAAGTATACGGAGCGCATTTTATATGGTAGAATATAATATTAAGATGTAAGTTGTCTTGACATTTTAAAATCACAAGTACAATATAACCTGGATATAACAGATTAATGCGGGTGACCACATTTTTTATGAACACCAAGGAATTCCACATTTATTTCTTAGTTACTAAAAAAAGAGCTTGATTTATTAAAAGTAATATTATACTTGAAAAAATATAATTAGTACTTCAGAAAGGTTTAAATATAAATGTCTTTTTTTTTCCGCTATGATATTTAATTTAAGACGCTAAATTTTCGTTTTCAAGGCTATAAGACATATACATTTACTATTATAAAAATTATTTATGAACCAGAGCAATTTTAATAATTTTAATTTAATTATCGATGAGCGATCCATAAATATGCTAATTTTCAAATAACCAGTAGTTCTCGAGGATGTTTTAATTTTTTTTTAACCTAGTTTATCTATTATATAATAGATACATGAACACAAACAAGAGTACATACAGTACAGTTTGTGATTTCCAGGATGTATAAGTTAAAGACCTATTACACTACACAATATTAAGTGCTCTTATTACATAGTGGCCGTGGTCTCTTGTATGTGATTTAAGTGCATAAGGCTTATTACACCGCACTTAGTTAGGGTAAGGGTGCCTTGAAATTGTGTAGTGTAATAGGCCTTTTAGGTGTGTAATAAGTGACTGATATAGTGAGATTTGACTTGTTTATCACGTTTGAAATATGGGTGTAAAATTCTTTATTCGTTTTAGTTCGTCATCCATGGAGTCAATACAATAAATGATTTGATTTGTTTCTTGAAATATACTTACTTACTCACTAAAAAAGTAGTGTTTCTTTATTTTTTATACATGTAATTAATTATTTTTTAACAATTTTCACATTAGACCAGACATTTTGTCTGTTATATCGAGATTCTACTGTAATCCATGATTGGTAGTGGAGTGAGATGTGGTGCTGTTGGATAAATCTATTGTATGATAGATATCCCTAAGTCCTGTCACTTTCTCTACTCACTATCAGCTATTGAAAATGGATAAAACGTGTACGAATTTCATTTAGTATGTATTTATTAAGGTTGGACTATCTGCGGTATTATCCAAAACCAGTACTGGTATAAAAAAAAAAAAAACTATTTTGAAATAAAAAAATGTGGATTTTAAAATGTATAGAGTTGAAGCACCGGTTCCCAAACCATTAGAAGCTTGCTGAGAAATACATTAAATTACGTTACACGGTTAGTGAATATTGTTATATTACGATACTCAATCGTTATGAATAATATACTACATTATGGAAATAAAAAAAAAACAGGATATAAGATCAATATATTATCGTAAAATTGAAATGTGGTTCAAAATGTGGTTGGAAAAGTTGGGAGCCACTGGTCAGTTATCACATATGAAACATATTATGTACATATATGAGATTGCAGTATATATTTCAGTGATTCGGCGAGACTGTTAAATGCCATTCGATATATTTCGCTCTGTATGAATTTAATTTTTTATTCTATTGCTTGTGTGATTTTGTAATTATTTATTTACTGAAAAATATCCAGTAATGCTCGTGTGAAGTAATATCAATTAAATTTAAGTACGCACTCAGTAGCGAGTATTAATTTTAATGGAATACATTGCCCGTAATCATTTTTTTGAAATGAGGCCAATCATAACTTTTTGGAAAGTTTGCGGGAGAAGACTTTTGGAAAAACTCCGGCATTATGTAGGCTCTGTTTTACGTAACGAATCCGGTGAAGGTTAGCATAGAAAGATTGCGAGTGCATTATAAATATACATCGATAATATTATATATATCAGAGGTTGAGATGAATTATTTCAATTAGAAATTGATTCGCAATACATACACCAATCGGACTGTACGTTAAGATGTTTTATATTATACATGTGAGCATACAAAGATAATTTTCTTTCCTTTTTTGCTCAAGTTTTTCTTCCAATGAAATCTAGTAATACATGTTAATATATGAAGGCTCAAATTGTATATATAGAATTAAGATATTTTGTTCATATAAATCGGGGTTAATATATGTGGTTTCTTTACTCACCAGCGTGCCCGGTAGTTACCTGGACAAGGCAGTGTAACAAGTGTAACACAGTTTTTAGTATATACTGTGGCGTAATAGATGTGAAATGCACTGAAAACAGCAGTGCCCAAACTATGGCAGGGATAGCTTCCCAATACTACGGTTGCATTGCAGTTTGCACTAAATGCGAGTTACTGATCTACGATTTATCCACTGTGTGGAATTGATAGTAAAGGAAATTCTCTCTCACTGTATGATGCTACAAGTTATAAAGTAAAAGAGTTCTTTGTGGATTATAGAAACATATTAGTGAGATGTTTAGGAATTTAAGGCTTACAGCGATAGTTTTTTTCTCATCCATTTATTTATTATTTATATTACTTAATACAATAATAATAATAACAGCGTTTAAATTCATATTATCAAATCAAATAAAGTAAATATTATAAAAATTGTAATATTAAAAATAAATAGAGAATAAATATAAAAAATGAAGTTTCTGATATTTTTTTGTTTGATTAACCGTGCTATCAATCAATTACTCAAAATACCAAATTCTTCTAATAAAGGTTATCTCCACGTCAAAAATTTAAGTTGCTCATGCTATTTATTATCTTTGGTTAATATTTTTGTTATAACGCTATTTTTCCGCATATGGACTCAATCATGACTGACTCCTATCGGCTGGTAATCTGAAGATGTAGCTGGCACGGTAGTCGCTGAAGAAACCATTTCAGCCCAAATAGCCATCAACAAAAGTGTTTGTATTGTGGAAGTAAATAAAGTGACTAAGATGATTTTTAATAGGTGATGGATTAAAGCCAAAGTGTAAGTGACTGGAAGTCTCGAATAAAGATGCGTCTTCATCGGATGAATACATACGTAATACGAGCGCGAGTAGTTTAGAGTTGTGATAAATGATGTTTACTCGCTTGGTTGGCTAAATTTACAGAAAATTCGCCTCATCCATCGCTGGGAAGCCTCCGCCACCAGGGCTGTCTTGTGTTATATCATGCGAATAATTCATACTCGTTTTAAAATGGAAGTTTTAAATGACGTGTTTTGTTAGGACTTAACTGAAAAATAGCCTTGTTTTGATACCCTTGTGCCCACATATCATTAGTCAAATTAAAATCGCAACTTATGCTCTTTTGAATAAAATATATTTATTTTTTCTATTCACAGGGTTTCCTTTATGACCATGCAAAAGACTAAGAAATATGTATCTATTTTTGAAACTTCTGCGGAAGAAAGAAATGTTTTAATTACATATTTAATTAGGAGAATACAGAAAACTAAACGTCTTTTATGACAACCGAATTCCGCGAAGTGAATTATGGTGAGATGGTGTTGTCGCCTAAGAATTGCGTCAGCTGCTTTACATCACAGCTAGCTACCTTTGTGGCTGAATATAATATTACTGGACAATATTAAATATAGTCAAATTTTTCCATAAATCAACACGAAAATAAAACACATTTTTTTAAAATGCGAACGTCTATTATGGCAACTGAATATCGCGTTAGCTGATCTTCTTTATCGCTCTTTTCGTGCAAAAAAGTTTTCCGAAGATTCATTAGGTACTATACAACATAAAGATTACACTTTTATAAAAGGCCTACTACACTACACAATTTAAAGGCACCCTTACCCTTACTAAGTGCGGTGTAATAAGCC